>JASSUY010010118.1:0-30807 GCA_032466535.1 Forpus xanthops | reverse complement strand
GGTATCAGGTGAAGATCTGTTGTATTCTCTTTCCTTGTATTTTCTCTTGTAATATTATTATTGGTGGTAGCAGTAGTGATTTACGTTATACTTTAGTTACTAAACTGTTCTTATCTCAACCTGTGGGAGTTGCAGTCTTTTGATTCTCCTCCCCATCCCCCTTGGACTGGGGAAGAAAGAGGGAGGAGTGAGTGAGCAGAACTGGACCTTAAACCACGACACACATATATAATTACATAACATGCACACCACATGCGTGCCTCTCTGTTGCTGGCTAATGCTGCCAGCAGTTCCTTTTCACAAGGATCCTGGGCTTGGGACCTGTCACTGTATCTTTCCTGTCACAATTTTCTTCTGAAGTCGCACTGTCTCCTTCAGGAACCAGAACTGTCCCAAAGTTTTCTTATCTCTATAGAAAGAATTGTCCAGATACATCTATTAACTGTGTCCTACAGGGTACTCCCAGTTTCCTTGAGGCTTAATGAAACAGAATAGTTTGCAAAATGCTGTTAACCATAAATTAGTGCAGAAAATATTACTCTTTAAGTTACTCTGTATCACAGCTAAGCTGGGGCTGTTGGACTCAAAAATGAGAGAATGAAATTAAATTCCTTTGCTTGCTGCTTCAAGATAAGCTGGTCCCATAAATCATTGTACAAACTTATCAAGCACATCCGCAGAAAAATCTGATAATGGTTTAGATTACTTTTGATATTTAAATGTCTTTGCCTGTACCACACAATATTTGCAAGTAAATGCCCTCTTTGTGAAGCACAGAAATAATCAGAGGAGTAGCTAAGAAGTTGTAAGATGCTTATTTTCTTTTACTTTTTATTATTTATTGATTTCATTGCTAAAGTTGTGGGCAGGGCTGTTTGTAGGTCAAATGTGCATATTAGTATCTGTATTTTGCTGATAAACATCATTTAGTACATGAGCTCTTCTTGTAGAACCTTGAACACAGCACCATGCTGAGAGGCGTTTGTCAAGCCAGTGAAATCCAAGCACTCCAGCAAGCCCGTGATGATGCTTGTTTTGCTGACACAAACTTTTGTTCAATTACAGGATTGCTCAGGCAATTTCTTGGCTGACACTGACTTTCAGGTTTGTCCTCTGTGATGAACTTTCTTGATAACTTTATGTTAATGTACTGGGAAAAGGAATGAATATATGATCAAATAGAGCTAGACTGTGTGATCCAAGCTGCTTCTTTTGTACCACGTCAACTTGTGCAGTCCTGATGGAGGTAAACTTGGGACCAGAGTCAGGACTGAGAGTTCATGGCAAATGCTTGAACAAGCTGTGGGGCCATGGGATCAGATAGATCTGTAGTGTTCAAATGTCAGGTCTCTGCATGCATGAATGGATGGAGCAGGATCCCAGAAGAAAGTGGAATTTCTCCCACCACTGGGAGATCGATGACACCTCCCTACCAGAGGCCTTGAGAATTCAGGCATTATTGTCAATGAGGCTGAAGTTTTACCATAGCAGCAGGTGGGGTGCTCAGCCAACGCACTGTTACTGGCACCTTTCTTTTTTCAAATTTTCTCCTTTTCATGACTGCCTCCTCTTCAGTGGGATAAACTGGAACATTTTAAATCCAAATTCAGCAGACCGGAGTTGCTTGAAATCTGGGCAAAGATTGAAATTTACTACCTCAGGGCTATTTTCCCTCTTCCCTTATTACCACAGGCATTTGTAGATGTGTTTTTCCCATCTCCCTAATGGAGCTGGGTGGGATACTCAGACCAATGTTTGTTTGCACTGCTGCCATCTCAGTGAGCTACCGGGATAGATGCTGAGCATATGTAGAAATCTCATTCCATCTGTGCAGCCATCTCCAGCAGATAGTCTGAAAAGGAGCTGTGAGAAATGCTGAGACAGGATCACAGAGAGTTCAGCGCACTGCTCTTCCCTCATATGCTCTTTTTGTTGCTGAAGTTCACCACCTCCAGCAGTGGCAGCTGAGCCCTCCCCACAGCGCCTGCTGGGTTACTGTAGCAGCTCACAACCTGCTTCTCACTTCCCTTAAACACACCACATAAAACCCCACAAAAAACAACTTGGTGTTTTGAATTGAGGAAGCAAATTTTTAAGGTCTCTTACCATAATCCACTAGAGCACATCCACAGAAATCCCCCCCACCCTTTTCCAAGAGCTATTTGCACAGCACATTATGCAGATGTCAGTCCCAGCAGTGCCACTGTTTGGGGTAACTCCTGACACTTCATATGAATGGTAGACCCAGAGGGTGCTTTTTGTCACGACAGAATAGATGTACTGTACTATTAATCACAGGTTTTCACTAAGCCTGGAAGTAGAGCAGATCTAGAGGAGATTTGACAGGCTTTTTGCCCTGGAAAAATGCAGAAGCTCATTTCAATTCAAGTTAAGCTCTGCTTTTGTAAATCTGCCAAAGGGGAAAAAATTCTTCAAGGTATTTATGCTGATCTGTAGACTTTTGATAATATAGTGAAAAACATTGCAAATCAATCAGAGCTTAATCTACTTAGTGCATTTAGCTGGAAGGTTATAGGTTGGTACATAGATTACTGTAACATGGAAGCATAGATTAAACATAGGGTTTATTACTAAAATAAGTACTGACAATGTTTTCATAGTCTGACTTAACATTTTCAGAGCTGTGCCTGATAGATGCTTATACTAAAATGGAGTGAGATCCTATAAAAGAGAGTTTAAAGTTCTGCAGCTGAAACCAGCTAAGCATTTAAATGCATAGCACTAGCAAAGAATGTTTTATATTTCAGTTTGCTATATGATTGCTATTGGTTTGAGAGTATATTATGGCAACAATGAGTCTTAAAGATAATTTTAAAACAAGTGGTGTTATAGCACAAAGTACTTTATACTTCCAAAGCAATAGGATAAGAGCATACATATGTACATTACATATATAGGACTTTAACAGAAGTAATGTACATATTTAAAAGTAAAGTGCAGATAAAATTCATTTCATTTAAACAATTTGTTAGAGCACTCTTCAAAAGAAATGCTTTCTGTCATGGTGTAATTAAAGTATCTTCATGTGTTACCAAGCACTTGGAGAGTGCTCAGATGTTGTGAGAAAGGGTGACAAGGTGCTCTGCCAGAGATCACCTGTGTGATCCTGCTTAGTAACAAAGACAAGGTTGTGTTGTCCCCCGTGTTGCAGTTCGGAAGCTCATTGAGTTTGGGACTGCAATGCTGAATTCTGGGGAATGGGGTAGGATGATGTCACTCTGTGCTGGCGTGCTGCTACTGGACCAGGGACACCCCAGGATGGTAATTCTGGGTCGCTTTACTTGGCTTTGCTAAGCAGGACAGGGCCTTTTCTGCGCTGCACTGTTATAAAATCCTAGCATGACCTCCTTTGGGCATGTCTATGTTCGCAGATAAGGATGAACAAGTTCTGGAGTTATGGAAACCATGTGGATGTGAGATAGGGCACTTTGGTGTTTGCTCCTGTCACCGATGGGAAAGGAAGGATTTGCACCTATAGATGGGACTATCCCATTCACAGAGTGTGAAGCCGAGGGTTTTTCTTGTGGTTTTCTGCATGTGAAAGATGTAAGAATGGTCTCTTAAAAGCTATTTTGCAACTTGGTCTGCAGGACATATTTTGGGGTTTTAGGGACTTTGGTTACAAAAAGAAGAATTGTGTGAGTTACTCCTTCATCTCATGTTGCTCTGTGAGCAATGAGAAGGGCTTGTCCTTGAAGTCTTTAAAGATCATCTCAAAGTGAGCATTCCCATTCCAGACTTAGTCCTGACACTATGGTTGTAATGTCTCATCTGGACATCTTCTCATGCTCATGTCAGAGAGAATCACATTGGCAGCTAAGCACTAACCCTGGCTCACATGGCATGCATTGAAAACTCTTAATGCAATATAAGCTGTATGCATCCATTGTTTAAAAATGGTATTCTACTGTGTTGAACTTAATGCACAGCGGTGTTGCTGTGCTTTATTTTTGGCTAGGGAGCAAGGGGAACAGTGAAAAAATATTTTATTCAGTGATGATTCGTATGGCTTATGCATCTTCATTCTGCCTGTGCCTTATGTTATCACTAAGCGATCCTTTTATGTAACTTCGTAGTGACACCTGGTGGGAGAGGCCAGGATGTCATCATCATTAAGACAATGAAACTGCAGAATTTTTTGCTGCAAGATCTAGTAAAGACTCTAAATTCTCTCTCACATACATTTTCCCAGGACTCTCATTCTGAGCTTATGGGAACTACATGTCCAAAGCTACAGGCTGATTCATGCTAATAGTGTTTCTGTTCCTTTTCTAGACTTTATAAAGAGAGGAAAGAGAACACAGTGATAAAGAAAAATCTTTTCCATAATTTAATCAGCATCTCACAAAAATCAGAGGGTATATTTAGAATGTGTATGGCTGGTCTCAGAAGTACAGTGCCTAGTTGCAGCTGCCAAATCAAGTAGCAATTATTTTGAGCAGTATCTTTTATGCTTATAGTATTTGAAGCAAGTGAAGTAGATATATTTCTTAAGTTTAGAGGTATTAATCCTGGGACTCTGGAAGTGGTATTAATATTGGGGAAATGCTAGATAAGTCTGCCAGGGTAGTGCCTTGCCTAATTTGTCTGTATGCTCCATTTTTCATGGTATAATATGAGAATGCTGAATTTATGCTTAGAAGCAGGAGCTTCAATGATTGAATTGTACCCAGATTTGAAAAGAGACATTCGTACTGAGGCTGAAAGCAAGTAAATCCTAAAATTCCTGTTCTGTTACCAGAGAAGGAGATGACATATCCTAATATTTCACAGTGTAGGGTTAACCTTTCCCAGTAATTAGTAGCTCCAAGACCTGGTAGGGGAGGATGATATGAAGAATTAGACTGAGTCATCATGGAATTTTTTAAGATACTCCAGATAAATAAATCCCCTGCCAAAAGAATGCTAAAGCCAGGGCTCCAGACTTTAAAAGGGGACAGCCCTGATGGGACTCCAAATGAAGCCTCTTTGACAGGATATGTGAAGAGTCACTGGTACAGTGAATACAGATTTTAATTTGTTTTTAAGAACTTTAGTATTTTCAGTCACAAAGAAGATATTTCATGGACATAAGTGAATATACAGTTCTACACATCTGCTATGGGGTAAATGGGGCTAAGGGAATGTCGTGGTTTAAGCCTCTCAGGCAGTTCACTCATTCACTCCCCCCTCTTTCTTTCCCCTGTTCCTAGAGGGATGGGAAGGAGAATCAAAAGAATGCAATTCCCACAGGTTGAGATAAGAACAGTTTAATAACTAAGGTATAACACAAACCACTGCTGCTACCACCAATAATAATAATGATAAGAGAAATACAAGGGAAAAGAATACAATTGCACACCACCAATACCCAGCCCTACCAAGCAGTGCACCCTACCCTTCCGGGTCTCTGCCCTTTGTTTTTACATCCTGGGCATGACGTGCTGTGGTATGGAATATCTCTTTGGCTAGTTCAGGTCAGGTGTCCTGTCTCTGCTTCCTCCCAGCTTCCCCTCCTCCCTGGCAGAGCATGAGACTCAGAAAGTCCTTGGTCAGACCAAAACATTCTAAGCCATACCTATAAACATCAGCATTATCAGTGCTGTTCCCAGGCCGAAAGTCAAAAATGCAGCACTGCACCAGCTACCAAGAAGGAGAAAAATGGCTGCTACTGCTGAACCCAGGACAGGGAAACACTTGGAACTGGGAAATGGCAGCAGATGCACCCCAAGACTAAAAATCACTAGTTTATCCTCAAGTATACACTGATGTTATTCAGGGCTGTTGTGGAAGCTGTGTGGAATTTGTTCCCTTATTTCTCTGCTGGTTTAGGTGAGGTAGCAAAGCCAGTGCAGTACTTCAGTGAAATTGTCACTGTACAAAAATAGACAGCTTTCCTCTGTTTTGCATACTGGACATCATTCAATGTTGCCCATTCAGTACATGCAGCTATTGTGCAGCACTCGGGGCCATACAATTCCCATTTAGCCATTATTTAGCTGATTGTTGAAAATATGGGTGCCTGGGGTTTAGTGCACCTTTATTTGCCTCCTCATTTATACCAAATGTGCATAAAATCTGGCCATTTCAGTTGCAGCCAAGGTAAGAATGAAGAGCAGCTCTTGGCCTCAGCCATGTGTTTAAAGTGGGAAATTCCACTGTAGGTAACTTCCACTGTATATAATTTTGTTGCAAAGATGATGAACTAGATGAAACATTGTTTTGCTTTATGTTAAAGCAGAAGATGAGAGCCTTAAACTTCACCAGATCATGTCATGAAAAGTTTGGTGCAAGTTCCCTCACCTTCTTGCTTTGATCAGGGTTCCCCCTGTTGTGAGGAAGCCTGAATTATATATTTCATCACCAGAAACAGGCTGCTGGCCCTTCTCAGTTGGCTAAGGTCAGGGGAAATTGAACCATTTACAATGCACATTATGAATGCCTGCTTAGGAATCAGCAAGCTCCTGAGAACTTTAAAATACAGTTATCTGGACTGGCTTCAAAATGCGGCACCGCATCGTGATAAACCTTGCCAGCTCTAGCCCGGTCTTTAACCTTCCCTTTCTGCAGAAGGTTGTTTGGAAGGGAGCTGCAAGCCAAACCCAACACCTGTCATCCTCTAATTTTTGGATCACCATCATTCAGGCTTTTGGAAGGAAAACACAGTACTATTTACTGTGGTCAGTGGTCTCCTTGGGGTGATGGAAGGAAGCCAGTGTCCATCCTGATCTTGCTGGTCAGCCATCAGCTGCCAGTACTCTTAAGTCAAGAGGTATCCAGAAAATAAAGTTGTTTGTTGTTTGCCCTGAAGCCCTGGTAAATATCTGAAAATAGATATTGTATTACTAAATGAAGTATTTCCAAAAAGTGACGTATTTAAAGTTGCATAACAGAGCTATTATGTTTTTCTGCTTGTACATGAGTTATGTTTCTCTGCACTGAGTTCATTACAGTAGCCAAGGGTAAAATATTCTATCAGAAAACTGTGTCCCCATTTTCTGATTATGCTGGTATTTTTAATGACTAGTTAGTATACTAGCACTTTAAATATTGCAAAGATTTTGACCTACGTCATGCTTAGCTGAAGCCTGAAATAACTCCATGGAAGTTAACAGTGGTGCTCTGGATCTGCATCATGGTGCTGAATGCAAGGGTCTTGCTTTATGCCCACTATCAGGGTTGCAAAGGAAATATCTTAAATTGATGTTATTCCAAGAATAATAAAAAAACCCGAGTGTCAATGTTAAAAAGTATTTACAAATTCACTTCAATTTGAGAGATATGATTTTCCTCTGTGAAATCAAACCTGTGGTTTGAGATGATAAAACACAGATAATACATTTAGCTGATCAGTTTCACTGCAGATAAAACAAAAAAAAAAAAAAAATCATCCTTTCTGTGTCAGTGGAATTGAGCTGAGGGTCTTTGACACATGTGAGAGTATTCCAGGCTGTAGTTAACCTCTTTGTCTCACTGCTCCTTGGCCTGAATAAAGAGTATCTGTCATAGGAAATAAAAAAGCAAAAATAAATGTACTGTGTCTGAATTAGAACGAGTGAAAGCTACGTGAAAGGGTGCAAATTCTGCTGAGATATGTGATTCTCACTAGAGAGTTGGTCTATCCATTGTGTAATAGTAGGGAAATCAAAAGAATATCAGAAATAATGACAGAAGTGAGCTCATAATTTGTGAATGTCAGCTCTCCTAATGGGGAAAAAAATACCTAAATCAAAAAAAGTCAAAAACTACAGCTCCAAATCTAATACCAGCTGGAAACAGACAGGGGTCGGAGAGGGTCTTTGACTGGAGGAGCAGAGGAGGTAATGACCTGTGAAACACAAAAAGGTGAGTTACAACAGAGGGCTGGCTGGGGACAAGGGATGCCCCTGAAGAGCTGGAATCCACTGTTTCCTCCAGGAGAGCAGGCAGAAGGTTAAACCTTTGTATGCGAAAAAAAAACCCTTCAATATTCTGAACTGTGCTGCATGTGCTTGACATTGCATGAGGCATGAGAAACAGCATGCTCAGATCCTTGTACTGGGAAAACAAAATGGGTTTTTCACACCAGTGATTCGAGTTACCTGCTGTGCACTGGACCTCAGACCTTTAGTACATGAGAGCCGTGCATGTCACAGTACAAAGTATTTTTCAGACTGGGTCATAGAAGCTTTATGGCTCTACAACTATGGTGTTGATACCAACCAGGACATGGGGGTGTCTCAACCTGGATTTTGCTCGCATCAGGATTAGAATTATAATTAATAATTCTATAATAATATATTTCTATAATAATATAATTCTATAGTAATAAATGAAGTATTAGAACAGATCTTTAAAGCAATCATATTGACATACTGTCAATTTCTAAAAGATAAAGCATCCAGGGATTGTATCACCCTCAATTAGTTTATGTTCCTATAAGAAACTACCATATGGCGTAGCTTCTGCACCAGCTGTTTTCCAGTCTTCAGTGGGTACAGGTCTGCAGGGGAACCTATGCCACAGAGTTAGCAGTAATTAGGAAAGTGGAGAAAATGGTATATTTTAAAGATGATCTTAAAACTTTCAGAGGAGTAAGTAGTAAAATACAAGTGGCCAAGAACGCATTGGCTGTAGTGTGTGCTGCAAATGCAATGTGTTGGCAGCAGGACAGGTTGCAGAGGTTGCAGCTGCTCCTGGTATGCAGTGATGCAGCCAGGATGGGACAGACAGAAGGAACCACACCCAGGTGCATGGCAGAAAGCTTTAATCACATTCTGGTATCCTGGGATGCGGGCTGAGGACTGCAAGGACTGAACAATGCTGTTACCAGTAGATGTTTTCTTCAAATCTATGGTAAACATGGAGTGGAGTGATACATCATAAGCTACATTTTATTGCCCACCAAGGCAGAGCTAGACCATAGCTTCTGCATTGGAGATAAGACTGAGGAATAAACCAGTGTTTCTACATCTGCTCAGGTCTGAAGCCTCCAGCAAGACCACCACCAACTGCTTGTTTTCCCCAGCCTCTTTGCCTGCTTTCCCCTCTTTCCATTGCAAACTGAATTTCCTGCTTGGAAAAATATTTCTATGGCACTTCTGGTCATGTAGAGCTGAATTTGATGCAGTTTTTCCCAGTTCTTTTTTTCTAAAGGGTAGTTAGCCATTTCTGTGTTTACCTGTGTCATCTTGGTCCTGAATGATCACACTTTCAGCCAGCTTCAGCTATCAGCTTGACAAGCTGTCATTTTCATACCAGAAAATTATTATTAGGCTACTTTTGTGGGGTTATTTTTTTGTTTTTTTTTTTTTTTGAATAATGATTGAAAATCTTTTGTGCCCTATTCTCCAATCATACAAAGTTTTAAGACCATAAAAGTTCTTGCATGTCACTCTGTACTGAAAAATACATCAAAGAGTACAGCAACACAAAACACTCCTGAGGCCTAAATACTGTAATTTGTTCATAATTATTTAAAATGCTTCTATTCTCAAATTCCTTAATTGTGGATTTTGAAGGAATCTCTTTTCACTTTTCAAGGATTTTTGAGATATGAGAGTGAAAAAATCGTGCCAATGAAAGCTATCAAGTGCCCTGTGCTTTTATTTACAGAATTTCCTGTGATGTAGCTGGTTCTCCTAGACGGTTTTGCAACTGAGTGTACTCCTTAGTATGGTTTACAGAGGCCTGAGCTCTCATGTGTCACTTTTTCTTATGCATCTGTAATTCCTTTCAAGGCTGAATCTTTTACTGGGTTTTATTGTTGTTGTTGTTATGTACATCTACCTGTGTGTTTTCTGTATTCTTTTTAAGATAGTTTTAAATTATTTGAGATTCCCCTTCCCTCCTTCCCCCACCCACCACCACCCCCAATTCCAGCCAGTGGGACAACAAAAGCAACATAGTCTAAAGGAGAGAGGTACTTGGAGGGAAAGAGTTAATACTGAAGGGCATGTGAATGCTTGTTGGCAAAAAGGAGTAATTGCAGAGTGGTCCTCAAAACTTCATTAGAGATCAGAGAAACATGCAATATTGCATTAGCTGAAAGAAGAACTACTATGGAATAGGGTTTAATAACCTTGGAAATGTTGCAGAGTTTATTTGAAAAATAAACCCAACAATAGTCTATTAAATTTACAGAGGAAATGGAAAGCAGAAACTCAGAAGACTGTAATTGCCACCTGCAAATATAATAATTAGAGTAAGTAGTAATGAAGGAGGAAATGAGAGGCAACTCACCTCCTTAGCAGGAAGGTGGAGGTTATATTGCCACCATGTGGTAAGACTATGGAGAACTAGGAGCAGCTACTCACTGGTGGGATTTGATAGGATTGCTGCAAACAGTAAGAAATCTGCAGGATTTCCTGGAAAAAATATAGTATGCAAATAGCATCCTGATGAGGAACAAGCAATGAGAGATGAAATCTCATTTTCCTTTTGATTAGTGTGTACGGCTGGTTCTTTGGTGGTGTGTTTGGGGGGAGGGCGTTACTTGAATTTTAATTCAAAACCCTGATACATAAAATATTGAATAGAAAAGTGAGCGAAGTGCAGAAAAGATTTTTTTTTTAAAAGTTCTCTTTTTAAAATGAGGTCATTTATAAGCTTTTATGAGTACAAAAATCCATCATTCTGATGCTTGTCTTCTTGAAATCATCTCCAAAGTTTCAGTGTTAATTTTGATTTTCTCAGATTCGTCTGATAATCATGAGATACTTCCCAGTTCTATCACATTTAGAAATATGAGCCTTAGTGTTTCACAAAGGACTTTTTAAAGCATACTATATGGAAACATAATTATTTTTCAAGTGGGAAGTCCTCCAGTTCTGCCTACTGCAGGATTTGGGATTCACAAAAGTGTGTCGGCTTGTTCTTCCCCTTACCCCACCCGACTTTAGATCATAATTCTTCATGATGTGACAACTGGTTGGTGTAGAAATTATTAGGATTCAAGAGCATGATTTTACAGCCTGAGTCAGATGAGCTTTTCATAATCCCCTTTTTGATCAGATTAAGGCTAGTCCCTGAGCTGATCCGCAGCCAAGGAGAGCCAGGTGAGCCTCTCCTCCAAGACCAGGGGTTGCTGATGTCATCCCTTGCTTTCCTTTTGGAGAGTTCCATCCTGCTCCACTGCAAAGTCTGTTTCTTGTCTTGACTGTAGTGTGAACCTCTCTCTTGTCTCTAATGTGTATAACATTATTTTCACGGGGTTATTCGGGTGTCAGTGTAGCAAAGTGTTTTAGCTTCATGCTCAATACAGTAGTCACCTTTGTAAGAACAGCTCTCCTCCTTAGCACCCACACACTTGTAGCTGAAATGCAAGAATTGGATTAAATAAGCATCACAGATGACAGTCAGTGTATCTCTTGATTCACTTCTAATTATGACCTTCACTGAGGCAATTATTCTGCCTTGATCTTAATGCCTTTTGCAACCATCAATTAATAAACCTTCACATCATGTCCTAGTAGAACAGGAATTATTACCATCTTTTTAGAAGCAGACAAACTGAGACACAATTATTGACCTGGTTTTAGATGAGATGAGAGAAATTAGGACACAAAACTAAGGTGAGAATCTCACCTTGCTCCTAGGTACAGAGCACCACACAAAACCCCATATCTGGCTGTTCTCAAAATGTTCCTGGGGTCACCACCAGCACAGACCCTTGGAAGGTCCCCTCCAGGTTTGGTTGCAGGGCATGATGAATGCACAACTGGAGAGATGTGTCTTATGTGAGTCACTGTGCAGAAAGGCTGGGCCAGTTCCAAGGGATTTCAACAAGAACAGAAGCCTTTCTAATCCCTAAGGTACCTTACAAGCAGAAGGGAAACGCCTGCTGTTAGTGCTGCTCCAGCCGTGCCACGCTACTACTTCTATTCTGCATGGTGCTGGGGCTGATGGACTCTTACCTGATTTGCAAATCCCAGAAAATAGGAGCAAATCTCTTCAGTCTTTCCCTTTTTACACATATGACTCACAAGCATTTGCCACCTACATTAGTTTTGCTTTTCCTCAAAGTTGAGTCATTGTCTTGTATTTGATTTAACAACAATAGCAGCAAAAAAAATCAGCATCGGTTGCTACTGCATAGAACTAGATCAAAAGCAATTCTTTAAAGGAGGCTTTCAAGACAGCTAGATTAAAGATTTGAGAAACTGGCAAGAAATAGAACCAAAGAAAAACAGCTCCTAAAAGCAAAACATTATGTTTTCATGCTATTGTGCTTTTAAAATTGAAGGCAACAGTCTGAAAACAGACATCAAAATAAATCTTACTCGATGGGAATTATCTGGAGATCATTGTATCTATTGTATTTGTTTTGATTTTCCAGACCCTGCCTCAGACTGTAGGAACAGAGATTATTTAAAAGATTGAATATCTCATTTTAAAAATTTAACTTCGCTTGGTTATTGAACTGACCCATACTAACCCAGAGACTGTTACGTGTTCTCCTGGAGTATCACCAGCAGGCGAGAAATAGTGAGAGAAGAGCTGCTTCCCCAGCAGCTTAACCATTTGACGTGAGATAACTGAGGCTGTGCTGCCCCTCGGAGGCACAGCACGAAGTTGCAGTACATGAGAAGGGAAAGGATGAATTACGGGGCTTCAAAGTCGCCGGTTTTCTCTCTCCCTCCTCTCTACCCTTCTCCACCCAACCCCGTGTGTTGCCCGAAGGTCTGTATGTTGGAGACTCTTGATAAGGGTCTAAAAGCCCTGTGATTTAGCATGTCTTGCCCAGATTGTATCATGTGCAATGATACACTAGAGAAATCATTTTCCAGCCAAACCTAGGTATTGTAGAAGCCTTTCCTACTTCTCTTTTCTTTAATATTTGGCATCTGGTATAACTGTGGAGGTCTCATCAGCTCTTGAGGATGAAAAAAAATGGTGAAATTTGAGTGTTAGGAGAAGATTCAGGGAGTTAATGTGATTATTGTCTGGCACTAGGAATTTTCCTGTTTTAGCCAGGTTTGTGAGTGGAACTGCTGCTCTGGCTCATGAGCACCACTGGTAAACACCAGACACAGAGCAACAGTGGAAGAAGTTGGCATCTGCCTGTTTGTATGGCTTGTGATCACAGATTAACACAAAGTTCAATTCTGCCCACTCATGAGCTCAGGATTCTTCTAAGAACCACTATCTTGGGAACGCTGAATTGTGTCAAAATGTTTGAGTAAGAACACCGCAGTGCTGTGATGGGGCAGCTCTTGTTTAAAAGCCTGCCTACAAATTTTGGGCATGGTTTTGACCTTGCTAGTGACCTGACAAATGCTGAACCAGGAAATGCATCAGAAATGTTTCAGTGCTTTTGTGTGATTTGAAATGACACAAGAGAGAATAATGACCCCAAAAAGGAGGAACAGTAACTTTATTGGGGTTGTTTTGGCTCCATTTGCAGAGAGTATGCTGTGCCAGATGGGAGGTGGGAGTACTAAGACAGAAATGCAGACGTAACAACAAATTTTTTCTAGTGTGAGCTGACATTTGGAAGTGTTACGGTACATGATCTACTCATTACTGAGGCCCAAGGTTATCTTTAATGAGCAGATTACACAGCACAGCACTGCTGTGTGGCACTGCAGCCTGAAGGGAAGTTGCAAGAAGAGTAAAGAAGCCAAGAAGTACGTTTTCCTCCATTCCATCAAGTCTTCAGAAGGGCCAGCTACTTTCTCTGGGAGAGGAGGAAAGTGGCAACAGGCTGGATGTAGCCATATTGCTCAAAGCCCAAGCATTGTCCCTGACTAAGCATGTTATGATTAATGCAGCCAACCTTTCTGTTCTCCTCCCAAAACTGATGCTCACCTACATGAATTATTGACTTGGCCTGTGTAGAAATTCCAAATGCAAGTCCACCAAGTGCTTCGTGGTAAATGGCAGATCATAAAGCATTTGGCTTTGGCGAAATAGCATTCCTAGGGCATCCAGAGGCTGTCACTGACCAGCACTGCCCCATGTTTGTCCAGTTCTCTTCTAGAAGGCAGTATGGATGTGAAAGCGCAGCTGAAATATGATTTAGAGGTGAAACTAGCCCTTTGTCTTCAATGCAGCAGTTAAAATAGCTTGAAGATGAAGAGTCACTTCTCCTGGCTGACTTAACTTCATTTTAAGTTTGTAGTTTAGATTAGTGGCAACACTGTGCACTCTGCTGACCACTTGAAAAAAGGAAAGAAAGTATAACATATTTGAAGGTTTTTCAGAATAGATGTCTACTTTTTAAGTGGAAAATAATGAATCATGTAGTGCATTCATAGGTATGAAAGAAGTGGATCTGGCTCCTTCAAACACAAAAATGGCCAGGCATAACACTGTTACATTTCTTTATATTACATTGAAAAACAAGAACCGGATACTAATTTAGTATGTATCACTAGATATATTATTTATATCATAGTTTTGGACTTAAACCTGCAGTAAGCCAGCACTCTGAGTACACAAGGCACAAAAAGATAATTTACAGACTATTAGTCAACCAGGTGCTGGTGTTTATAGCAGTACATCACTGTTGCTTTTGCAGTTTGTGAGCATGGATCTGTGAAACAGAAAACAGATATCCTGTTAACATTCCTTAAAGAAATGCTCTTCACACTGAAAACTAATAAAAGTCTGTGTAATCCTGATGTAACCATGGTTTGAGCATTTTCATATACTGGTGGAATCCGCTAAGCCTGATGAAGGGGAAACCTCACACCTAACATGCCAACAGTGTAATTGGGATTTATGATTGCAGACTGGAGCACACAGTCTTCAGGGGTTGGAGTGAATGACAAAGAAATAACACTCTGAAGAAGCCTGAAGAGTAAATCACAGCCACCCTCTCAGATGAATGTTCCCACATACAGGAGCAGGGCACAGTACCCACATCAAGGACTGCCTCCGCCATACGTCATCGGTGGGAAGGGATATTTAGCCAGCTCCAAGCTGCTCTGTTTTCCAGGAAGAAAGTTACCATGGAAAGATGAAAGGCATCCAAGGAAGCCTTAGAAATAACAGGCAATATGTGTTAAAATTGTCATTTCTGAGTGAATCCTATTCCAAATACTTCAGGAATAACATGATTTAGAAAATTGCTGGCCTGTCTGTGCCTAGTGCTACACAAACACCCCCAAAACCGGACCCAGTCTCCAGACTGCTTCAGGGAATAATAAACTGCCGGTCAGCCTTGATCTCAACACAACAGTGCTGCTAACATCACTGATGTCATGGAGAAAATATACCGATGGAAAAAGGAGCTGACATGAGTCTTTTTTTATGTGAGAATTGTCCTTAATAGGAAGTGTTTAAGGGTAGAGCAGGCTGTGAGGGCCTTGGAAATGAAGATTAGTTTACCCTAGATATTGTAAGCTGTTAGGTAGATAAAAGTGGAGCCATCTCCATCCTGCCAATAAATGCAATAGATAAAGAGGGGAAAAGGAAGGGTATTTTTTATCCAAAGCCACCCTTAATCAGCAAAATACAGGAGACAAAATTATCTGTGGTAGATGGGGATTTGTGGGGTATTGGTTACATTTATTATCTGGTAGGTTATAAGCTTTATTTTAATTTCCGGTATTTGCCTGCTACATCTGAAGGAACAATACGAGCTGGATCTAGTGTGTGTCATTTATAACTCTGGGCATGTCATTTATATGGTAATGGGGGAGTTTCCTCTCATCCCCAGTGATTTCTGCAGAATTCTGCACGCTGGTTCTCAGTATATTTAGCTTACTCCAGCGTAAATTAAAATGCACATTCATGATCTTTGAACAAAGTGGGCAAGGATAATTAGTAATTTGATATTGTTCTGTACAATGCAATTCAAAGTAATACTTATAATTTGCAGTTAATTAATCAGGGTAGTTTTTTCCTTAAAATTCTTAATTGCCTATGATATTCACTTTAATAAGTTTATTCCTACCAGTTTTAGATCAAATTTTGCAGACAATTTCTCCTTGTTGTTACTGCATGGCTCTGTGTGTGTGTGTATTTATGTGTACATTTCTATACATTTCGTTAATTTTTTTATGCAATTTTTATGTGGTAGTTTAGGGATGGGGAGTTTGTCAGCTGAAATTAAAATGTTAAAAATAATGGAATCAATGTACAACTATGAAAAACAAAAAAGATGCATCAGAGAATCGAAAACTCAAATCAATGCAACGAAATGAAAATAAAAAATCTAAATCTCTGGAATTCTATTGCTAGTATGAATAGTTACCCTCATCTGGTATCTAATTCACTATGCAGTTAAATTTCTCATTAGAAGAGTCTAATTCTTGTAGCTTTAAAGTAAAACCAGTAGTGGTTAGAGATACAAACTTTGGACTTTCCAAGGAAATTAGAATGATCATAAACTGAAAAAGAATAATAGTGAATACAGACATACATAGAGGTAATGACGGTGAAGAAAAATGTGTCATGGACCAGACCTTCACTGGGAAACACGCTGAGTAGCAGATACCCTCTTGGAATCAAGAGATGGGTGACACCACCTTGCTCACCCCAGCAGTGCCCTTGGAGGCCTTTATACAAATATGAATAAAAACACTCACAGTATCTTTATTTCTACCTCCTAGACATGTTCCCTAATTTTCTGTCTTTGTCTGGGTATGTGCTTATTCCATTACTATAAAGGGCTTCCTAAGTATTAGGGGCAGAAATGTTGTTTGCTGCAACCCAATTTATGCTTTGCCAGCATTTCCCTGCTGGCATTCTGCATATATAAAACACGGTATTTTATTTACTGTCTCATTTACTTATGAGTTTCTGGGCTGTGGATGTCAATCAGAATTACACAGACTTGGTGCCCTTGTCCTAGGTGCAGAGTACTACACTGCTTTCCCTCGTATCATATGCAGCTAAAGGCATCACCTGTACGCAAAGCCTCTCTAAGAATATTCTGGGCATTAGTGGGGTTTAGACTGAGGTGTGCAGCTCCCTGGCAATTCCAAGAGGTCCAAAGAAGGTGACTATGCAATATTTTGCCAGTAAATTTAGAATTACTATGCAGTTGTAGTCCACAGCTCAAAAACATTGAAAATAAGTATTTCCTGGGGGTAGAGATGAAAGATATTTTGATAGGTGAACTCTGTACTACAGATATGTTTGTCTTTTCTGTGTACTTACCTGAGACTTGCACCTAGGAAAAACATAATTTCTGTTCAACATGCAAGTGCCACCATTCTGATAAGAACAGTCAAACCACACTGATCCATCAGTGGTATAACCTCATTACATGCCATTTGCTTCATTAATAATAAATGGTTTTGTTATTTAATAAGAGTATTTTTTCTGAAATACCGCTGTAAGCCAATTTGAATTCTGTTTTTATCCTGCTCTCTTTTCTATTATTCCTGGATAATTCTATTGATCTCTGATTATTCAGTACTGTAATATCAAATTCATTCTCTGAGTCATTATTAAGCTAAATCTCTTTGTTATCCAGATCCTGAATCACTGTTCAGGTTGAAACCTCTGTGAATATTGCCATAGTAGGGCAATATAAACTCTGAGTGATTTTTTAATAGCTGTTCAATGACTGTAGCAGTTTAAACTGGGTAAGAAATTTAGAACTAAGCTTGATTCAGCCAGTGTGCTACTGTTCCTATTTTATAAAGCAGGGCTGTATTTTGCAATATTAACTGACATTTGCTGGCACTCCTGCTAGGTGACTAGCAGGTCTGCTCAGGGTGAATAAATCATGCAAGTGATTCACATAAATGACAGCTCATACAAGTGCTGATAAAAGTCCATGGGGTTGAAGAATCAAGTCCTTTAATAGTGATGTCAGTGTGTTCAGTCTTCTTATCTCTCGTATTTCTTTATGAAACATTAAAAGAGATTGCTTTTGGGCACTTGTGTTCTTGAACTATTGCAATCGTCTAATGAATTTTTGATAGTCAAATTCAGAGGGGTTTGTGATCACTAAGTTTCTTGATATGTCTGTAGCTATTGAAATGGATCCCCCGTGTCATCCTTGGCTGTCCATCTTCCTCCTATCATAAACCCCATAGATTAGTTGGGAAGAACCTGTAACTTTTAATTTAAAGGAAAGGTGAAGTGGAAGCTACTTGAGCAGTTTTGAATAGAGTAATGTGCAGCACATAATGAAAGCCTTGATTTGTCTCACTGCATTGCACAGATAAGCAAATTGTATTTCCAGCCATAGCAATCTGTTAAGTGGCAGGGGTGGGGGAGGAAGAAAAAGAAAGAAAACAAAACAAAACAAAAAAAGGAGATTAAAAAAAAAAAAAAAGAAGGATTTGCCTATAGGAAGCCGTGCTGCATCCAGTCAGTTGGGCAACACGAATTCTTCCTTGTCTAGGTGACTTCTTCCTTGTCTAGGTCCTTATCAACTGGAAGGGTATGATTTGACCTTGCAATGAACATTTACCCACATCAATGAGCTGCCGTGCAAATGACTCAGAAGATTTTTGCCAGGCAAAGTTTCTACAGATTTAGTGCCTCTAACTAACAGGCTTTCATGGAGAGCTGACAACAGGCTGTGGGTTTATGTTTATACCAGGTGATGGAAAAATACATTCTTATTATGCCTTCATGGCGTACAGAAGTGTGCTGCTGTGGATGGGTTTTCTAGATATGTTTGCTCTTCGGAGTAGGTGACAGGAATATATGATGATCTGATCTCTAAGTAATATTTCTACTTTCATGATTCAGTCCTATTTTCATTATTATATCTCGACATCTAACAGATCACAGACTTGCCTGCATTGATGAAATGTCTACGTGCCTGTCTAGCCAGGATGGTCCAAGAGTTTTTTAGTATGGCTGAGAGTGACTCACACCACTAAAGGAGGAAACCTGCCAATTGTTAGGAGCTATTCCGAGTGTTATTCATTAATGCTTCCAAAAGCAAAAATCTAAGGATTGCTAAGGGTGGTGCACAGGGGAGAAAAAGCTAGAAGTACAGAAAAGGAAATTTCTGAAGAGAGCAGTAGGAGGGTATGGAGTTGTTCTGCCATGTTTGCCCAAAGAGAACAGTGTTTATTGCAAACAAGACCCCAAAATACTGATGTGACCTCAGGATAGTATGGCATTTTTTTCTGACATCTGGTAACCCTGCCTACCTGACGTGGCTGCTCTGGAGGGAGTCCTAGACCTCCTGGGGAGTGAGAAGGCCCATGGGAGACAGAGGATCCAGACACAGGAGAGATCCAAAGGAGAGTTTTTGC
The DNA here is from genome assembly GCA_032466535.1 of Forpus xanthops. Taxonomy (NCBI): domain Eukaryota; kingdom Metazoa; phylum Chordata; class Aves; order Psittaciformes; family Psittacidae; genus Forpus; species Forpus xanthops. Next base: position 11,653 of record JASSUY010010118.1, on the reverse strand, counting down.
ATCCCAAGTGGGGTTTGTACAGCTGAGTGTGCTTGGTGTGTTGAGATGTGAAAGTGGCCTGGAAGAGACCCAGCATCTCTGGTTATTTCCAAATAGCTGAATTCTTAATTGTGAGAATCCACCTGTACTTCTCAGTTGATAACACACACTTACGTGCATCTGGTTTGTTAGTTTGGCTTTTTGGTTTTTGTTTTTTTCAACAAATCTATTTGTACTAATGAAAAAGAATTTAAATAATGATTTCTTAGTTATTACTGAGCCTGGCTTCCTTCATGTATTTTGGTAGGAGCTGCAGAGATATACCTGAGGAGGGAACAGGCCCGTAATCAATACCACCAGTATTTTGAAGCCCCCAAGCACTCAGACAGCAAAGAAGGTCTGGCAGCTACTTGTCAATAACTTTGTAATCAATGCCCTAATGCCCTGACTGTTATAACTACAGGATCCTTTAGTGTTCAGAACACAACAAATCAGGAGAATCAATGGACCAGGGAAAAAGAAAACAAACAAACAAAAAGGAAAAAACAACAAAAAACCACACCCCACTAGCATCACTAGGTAATTGGGATTATGGATAAGGAGCCCAGGCTGGAGTCATCAGGATTTGGCCATGGTGTCAGCAGAGTTGCCTCCTATGTTCACACTTGGGTTCTGCTGAATGCTGTTTGCTGTTCATTGCTGTGTCATTCCCTCAAGAGTCCTTGCCAGGTATTAGAGAGCACATAGAAGTGACATACCTTATTTTGGAGCACAGCAGCTCGTGGTGGTGTTACACGCAGCCACCTTCATCTCACAGAAGTAAAGGTAGGCCATGGCCCATTTACCCTCAGATTTTGTGGGCTTTGCCTGATTGCCAAGCTTGGGCTTGGCTCTTGCCATGCAGCAGCTCTGGGGCCCACATAAGAGATGTGGAGGCAAGACACAACCTGGTTGACCATGTAGAGTACATGAATTGTCCCATAGGGTTGTCCTCAGCACCCAGCATGAACCACCCTGCTGAGATGAGCTTCTCTCCAGGTCCTTGGCATTTGGGTGCAGCGAGGCAGAAAGCTCTCGTCAAACCCTCACCCATTGTCTCAATACAATGTTCTGCAGGAACAAGGGCTTGCAAGACTGAGTGGAAAATGTGCTTGAGCAATTAAACTGCACGATTAAGGAGAATTTAATGGCATTTGCAGCCTACACCTTCCTTGTTCTTGAGAAGATACAGATCATCTCCCCAGTGAGCCAGCTGGGCTCCTTTCCCTGAGATAAGGGGCTGCCACGTTCCTGCAACTGCCAAACACATGGGAGCCCCTTACCTGTGTCTGTTGATCTCCATGCCTGCATAATGCTGCTGCCATCAGGTGGTGAGTTTCCTGGATCGAGTGTTTGATGTTTAAGGCATGCTTTCTAAAGCAAGTCCTCAAAACCACCATGAAGGCGAGTAATATTTTATTCTTCACAAGCTTGTTGCCTGTCAGTGGTGGAGGAGACCATGTATTTTGAGTAGGAATAAAGGATCAGTGGGGTGAGCATTGCAGCTCAGGTTTTCTTAAGGATCTCTTGCACGATGGCCCAAGCACCTTGAGAATCTTTGTTGGCTGCGTAGAGTGACTGTGAGATAATTCTTTTTTCTACAAAAGGTGGTCGAGTTGCTCAGTGCCCCTGCAAAATTATAGGGTTTTCCACCTGACTTGGTTAGATAGCTGTGAAAGAGGAGTAATTGCACTGAAATCAATAATGCTTTAGGGCTGTTGCTGACATCAGCATAAAATAATGTTAACACAGGAAAATATAGATTGGATATAGTAGTATAAAGCAGTTTTATACTATTTGCGTACACATAACTGCTTTTGCACCCATTTTATACCTATTACAAGGGCTTACTGGAAGTTGGTATAAATCTACACTATAGCAACTTTTTTAGAATTTGCTTGTGTGTGTAGGAAAGTGGCACTGTGGCCTTCTAAAGCTTTCCCTGAAACACTTGTCAGTGAAGGCCAATATGAACAATGAATTTTCCCTAACTGGGTAAAAATACTTGCTTTCAAACTATACAATAGTAATCAATTTTGATGTGTAGTTGGTGCTTTGAGATGATCTAGTAATTGATTTTAAAACAGATGGCAGCTGTCAAATAAGCGTTTGTATTTATTTGATGTTTTTATGAGAACCCTGGGGGTTTTGCTGTCTCAGAAGTCTTTGTTTTCTCCTTTCCTAGACCCCCTTTCTGTTCTCTGATCTCTCTTCCTCTCATGTTCTTTTGATGCTTTCTACTGACAAATTCTTTTGAGCTTTCTTTCTTAGTGTAAGCCATGGCCTTTATGTTAGGCTTTAATTTCATTTTGCTTAAAATTCCTTTTTATTAACAATTTTAATAAAGCAGCAAAATGTTGTCAGCACGCCAAATACTTAATGATCTGAGCACCAGCAACAGTACATTGCACAAACAAACCCATTGGTTATGCTTCCTGGAATTGTTGCACTTTACCACATCTGCAGTAATCAACATAGAAGGGGAAGTTCCCTCTTTCAGACAAAATCTTGCAAAATACTTTGTGTAAAAATTGAAATATTCAGAAATCAATGGGTCTGTTGACAGAAAACTAGGTATGTTTGTGCATGTGTGTGCGCATCTCTGTATCTGTTCAAAGGAGAATCGAGCTGTTTATTATCTTTGTCCTCTGTGAGCACAACACTCATAATACTGTTTTGATTTCCAACTGAAAAAGAAAATGAAATGTCCTGAACAAGAAGAGAATTTTTATTGTATGAAAGAAATTGATTTATATAATAGCTAAAGTCTGCTAGGTGCCTCTACCCATTGCACTCATTAACAAAGAGGAGCTCTGCCAATCTAGAACTCTGTGCAAGCATGGGCAGTGGATTTGTTGTGAAGATGTCTGGAGAAAAGACACGATGGCAGATTGTGGGTCATAACATTAAAGCCATATGTGTGTATTTCCAGACATGGTCCATATGACAAGAATCCTCTGGTTGCCACTGAGGTTGCAAAAGATAAAGTCCTGATGCTTTTCCCCACATTGATTCTGTAAAAGGCAGCAGAGGTCTAGATGCACTTCAGTGGGTCTGTTCAGTGCTTAAGTAGAAAATAGAAACTGTGTGATTTCTGCGGCCAAACCTCTGCCAAAGTTGCTATACCAGTATCAAAAGGAATAGCAAAATCCACTTGTGAAGATTCTTTACAGGAACAGAGTCGATATTGCCCATGGAGGAAGAAGCCAGATAATTTTTTAAATCCCTTAAAGCCCTATTTCCTGTGATTCCTTGGGAAGTTTCTTCCCTAATGTAAGATACAAGTCTGCTATTTCATTGCTCTTGGAAGTGCTGCTCACATTAAGTCAAAGATTGCAACAAGCAAATGATTCCTTTCTTTTTATACATGTACTGGGCTACTTTTGGATAAAAACACTTAATAAAAATGTCCATCTGCTATGCAGTTCATTCAAGTATTGCCTTTATGGTATCACAGCCAAATGCTACATCCAAACCCAAACTCATGATGCCTTGTTACTTGGAAGCTGAGAACTGCAGCAAAGAACTTCTTTTCTGTTTCCTGTCACTGAATATACTCTGACCTAGGACTTCAAATACTCCTCCTGAGGGTCTATTAGCTTAGACAATTCTTTGTTCCACATAGCTTTGAAATGATCAGTTAATTACATTTTATTCAGCTAGAAGGAGGATTAAAATGCACACCCTGTGGCACTCCTTGAATATGAGAATTTCACTATGTCATCAGCCATGCAGCAGCTCTCTCACTCCCCTCCCTTCCTCCCCCCTGCTCCCGAGGGGTGGCGAGGAGAATCAAAATAATGTAACTCCCACTGGTTAAGAACAGTCCAGTAACTAAGGTATAACACAAACAACTACTGCTACCAGCAATAATAATGGAGATAAGGGAGATAACAAGGGAAGAGAATACGACCACTCACCACCCACCGGCTGATACCCAGCCCGACTGAGCAGTGATCTAACCCTTCCGGGTAACTGCCCCTAATTTATATAGCGAGCATGATGTGCTGTGGTATGGAATATCTCTTTGGTTAGTTTGGGTCAGGTGTCCTGCCTGTGCTTCCTCTAGGCTTCCCCTCCTCCCCCGGCAAAACATGAGGCTCAGAAAGTCCTTGGTCAGAGTAAACATTACTGAGCAGCAACTAAAAACATCGGTGTTATCAGCGCTGTTCCCAGGCCAAAAGTCAAAAACGCAGCACTGCACCAGCTACTTAGAAGGAGAAAACTGACTGATGCTGCTGAACCCAGGACATACTGTATTGCCAACTGGCCAATACATGTTCCCACCAAAAAGTCACTACTTATAAACAAGGTCATCCAGCTGTTTCAGAGAGGTTTGATATTAAATGTGCTATTGTCAAATAAGCACTGATTTGCCTCAGACACTGTGCTTTAACCCAGCCACCAAGTCTGAGCAGTCTTTTTTCAGTTAAAGAACTGCACACTTCATTCTCACTGTTTCTAGAATTTGTGTGCTCCAGTGTGGTGGCTGGCAAGCAAAAGTGTGGAGAAAGGAGTACAAAGTCACCAGCAACTAATTGAGAAGAATCTCTGCAGCACAGCCACAGCATCCCTACATCATGTAGTATCCAGCAACTGCAACCTTTGAGAAAAAGTGCTAAAGTTGTGATCAGTTATTGCTTTCTGCTCTTAGCTAGGCAGTCATGAGGTATATGCGGAGTGGGGTGTTGATCTTTAAGGAGAACCTGGTTTCTCATATATGAGAGGTAGGATCTGAACTAACTTCAGAAAGACAGTATTGAGTGCAACTGATTTTCTGAGCATGTGGTGAAAGTACAAGGAATAAAGTGTCCCCAAGAGCAGTTTGTCTGCAAATAATGTTGCCTTTTCAGCTGAAACTCTCTGGTACTAATGCATTTTGTACTTTATAAGAATGTTCTCAGGATTGCTAAAGCTAACTCATTTCTCTAATAGTGGTAAGGTCCTGGCTTTGTTTCCAGGCAAAGGTTCACACAATTAAATCTCCTTAACAGAAGACTACAAAACCTGCTCTAAAACCTTTCTTGGCATGTGACTTTCAACAGAACTGCTTCATTATGTCTGAGATCCTGGAGAAAATTTGCTGAATAAAGTCATTCCTAATTAAAGTTAAAATGTCAAGGATTCATCTGCCATCCAGTTTTACTCCTTTTCCTTTATGCTTTTAATTATTTCTTCAATGAGCAACCATTCTAAAAGACAAAAGCAGAATCTTTCAGATGTACATACAACAGGTACAACAGTGCAGCAAGGCAAATTTGCCAGACATGCTTTCCTATGTAATAATTGCAACTTCCTAGATGTCTTTCCGAAACCTTACTTACATGGTGCCATTCAGTATTGATTCATGAAGGTTTTATTTCTAGAAAGGATAGCTATTTAGGGTGTTTTTCCCTTGTACCGTTTCTAATGGTACCTTAAGTTTTATCTCAAGCCATATGCAAGCCTGGATTAACCAAGTTGTTCATTTTCTCCTTGCTGAATATAATCACCTGTCCATTTTCCAAGGATTGTTCATCCAAGATTTTTTTTTAAGAAATAAAGCAGTCTTTGGTGAGTTTCTACTCTTCAGGCCAGAGCAATATCCTGGTTTGATTGAGGGGTCACCATAAAGTGATGTCCAAACATGGTGGGTCTGAGCTCTGAAAATACTCATATTTCCAATGACCAGTAATAACAGCAGATATTGGAACTCCTTGGACTTGTGTAGCAGGGCTTCATGGCAAAGGCTTAGAAACATCAACCTCTTTAATTTTTATTCTCACATTAAAGTAATGGGACCTGTCTTCCTTCCCATCAATCTGTACAACATGTGCAAGCCCTTCTGCTATGGTTTAAATAGGAATGACTCATGTGATATTAAGACTCTTATTGAAAATGCATTTCATCATTGCCTTTCAAAAATTGGAGGTTTAAAAATCCATGTTAGTGTCTTCCAAATGTCAGTAACTGGAGACACTTTGAACAAAGAGTTAATTTTACAGCTTTTCTGGGTATCTGTAAGCTGAAAGCATCTTCACAAGGAAGGATATTAAATAATACAGAAAAAAATTTAGAAATTAGAAGTCCTTTGAATTTGTTTTTGATGAGAATTAGCTTCTCACAGTCTACAAAATGATTCCTTATGATGGCAATCTTTTTTCTCCTTACATACTTGAGCTCTGACATGTTTGTATTTATATCTTTCTGAGTACCTTTTCAGCAGCAACTGCATTATTCCAGTCACAAAAATATCTGTAATCCCAAAATTCAGTGGCAAAAAGGAATCAGTCTCTGGCTCTGGCTATTTGTGGAAAATTTGTTTGCAAAAGGGATTTTAAAAATGAAATAGGGATAGAAGTCAAGATGGTATCCAAGCCACAGACTCTACAGCCTAGTATCTTGTAAATTGTTTCCAAGTTCCAGCATTATGTAAGCTACAGAATAGTGCTATTTTTGTTTATTCCCAACTGGCAATAGAGCTTAGGAAGATTTAAATTGTAGCGGAAGCATTTTTATCTAACTATAAACCATTGATATGTGCCTAGTATGACTCTGTGAGCTCCTTATGAAGGCAAAATAAACCTCGGTCATTACAATTTCCGAATAGCACCAGGGGAGCCTTGGTTATGTTGCCATCGGTAAAGTACGAACCCAAGCACTATCAACACGTGCATAGATATGTGTTCATATATCCTGTGTGATAGGATACTTATTCCTATATACAGGATGCACTGTAGGAGTAGCAGGGCCTTTTATCCTGCCATGAATGTGTGCACTAATATGAATAATACGATGTTTCTTAAGCAAGGTAATTATGCTTAATAACCTATATGCGCAGAGTAATTGTTATCAATTGTGTTCATTTGTGTAGGTGGAGTAATTTAATGAGTGTTTTTAATTGATATTCCTGTGGCATCCTCCCCATGCTGTGATTAGACTGGGATTTCCATATCTACTGTTTCATTTATTACTAATTAGTAATTTACATCTAATAGCCTTTTTTCCTGTTCTTTCCTTTCTTTTTTTTTTCTTAATTAGAGGAGATCTTAAAGACTCATATTGCTCACTGGTGGTCTCCTGATGGCACCAGGTTAGCGTATGCAACAATTAATGCCTCCAGAGTCCCCACTATGGAGATCCCGGTATACACTGGCAGCCTTTACCCTACTGTTAAAACATATCATTATCCAAAGGTAAGGGAAAATAAAACAAATAGTTCTCTTTCCCAGTATTGATACACTACTGCTGTTACTGTTGTAATTCTCTATTGTAAGGCAGTACAGGAGTGTGCTGTGCTGCAATTATTTCTTCTGGAAGTCTTGCTTTATGTACTGGTTACCAAAGACCTCACATGTTGTTCCAAATTGAACCATAATTTAACAGGAGAGATATCTACATACATGCAGGTTTTTTGGAAAGTAACAAACAATTCACTAAGGGGTGCCCTTACCTACAACACGAAATGAATCAGTATTTTGTTATATTTACCATCACCCTGTTAAAAAACCTTTTATGAAAAGACACATTAAAATAAAGGTATTTCCAGTCACTCTGGAAAAGTAGTAGTTTTTACCAAGGTAAAGGACTAAAGGTGTCCCAAGTAAAATTACCCCTTGGTTGTGCCTGCCAACTTTTCCTCACCTCCATGCCACTACATCATTACAGTTGCAGTTTCTCTGTGAACAACTACAGCAGTCCAGTGTGTAACCCCATACAATGGAATCATTTTATAATCCATGGAGGTATAATAAAACCAATCAGTGCTGTATAAGATATGATAATTTATTCTTATTTTAAAATCCAGGCTGGAATGGAAAATCCAACTATTTCTTTGCATGTAATTGGTCTAAATGGACCTACCCATGACCTGGAGATGACTCCCCCAGACGATCAGAGAATGAGGTAGGTGCTTTCTCACCCTGGGATGCTGGACTCCAGTTCCTCTGTGGTTTTAAATCAGTCTCTGACTCTTTTCATGATCATTTTACAATACTTTTATCTGCCACTATGAAATAATTTTATTTTGCATACATCTGCTACAAATTTTTCAAATTATTTTCATTTTTGCATGTATTTTATGCAACATCATTAGTTTTTTTACTTGAAATCACTGTGACAGACTGACTTCAGAATAGGGTTGTTTTTAGAGAACTTGGCAGAATGTCTCCAAATCCATAAAAAACATTCATTTTGCACGTAATCAGAGGCATTGTAGGAGGGATCTTTTGTTCAGCCTGTATGAAAGACCATGAGGCAGAAACAGGACAGCCCTACAACACAGCAAATGTAAGCTCACTGCTTCATGATGTGAACAGGGGAATGAAACCAGGTGAACATTCTACAAATACATTGCCCAGTCTTTATTAAAAATGAATAGGAAAGATCTTTGCTGTTTTTCAAGCAAGTATATGTTAGAAGTTGATCTGAAATTCAGCCAACTACTTAGATAGCCACTTCTAATTAGGTAAGTGCTTAAGTTTGCATTCAGCAAGAGATTAAAAGTTTGGCTTGGACTTCAGCTTGTGGTGAAAGCTTGAGCTACGCAGATGTTTACATTATGTGTGTTTATGTTACGTTGTGGTTTACATTTATGTTTACATTAAGTTACAATTAACTTGTTCAGAAGAGAAGCAGCTTTAAATCATAAAATCATAGAAAGGTTTGAGTTGGCAAGGAACTTAAGATCATCTAGTTCCACCCCCCTGCCATGAGCAGGGATGCTTCACACTAGACCATGTCACCCAAGGCTCTGTCCAACCTGGCCTTGAACACTGCCAGGGATGGAGCATTCACAACTTCGCTGTGCCACCTACTCCAGTCCTCACCACCTTTACAGTAAAGAACTTATTCCTTATCTCTAACCTGAAGTTATCCTGTTTAAGTTCCCTATAAATGAAAGATAATCATTCCCAAGCACATCACTTGTTCATGTAGGAGTGTCCAAGCAACATGCATACTAACCTGTTTTTGCTGATTGCTAAATTGGATTGCTGGATCTGTAATTCCACATGCCAATAAAGGTAGAGTTGCAGCACAGAGCTAATGACACAGGGAAGTGGAGGGTGCAGGGGTGATCTTCTTTATGCATGATAAATATATAAGTTGTGTGGATAGGCTGTTTAGCCACCTGATGAGAGGGTACTGAACCAGTGGGAGCTGCCTTTCTTTGCTGGGAAAGCTAGTGTCAGCCTCAGAACATGTTTTCACTGGATAACTCTAAAATATTTCAAATCCATTTATACAACAAAAGATGTGTGACCTGTGACCAAACCTAATGGGCATAAATGCACTTGCCTTTCAAAAATTCAGCATCAGATCTGTATTCAGCAGACAGCAATTCAGCATCACAGTATCCCAAACACAGTACCGGAACTGCAGCTCCTGGACAATGCCATTTTTCTGTTGCTAGCTTATTCTGTAAACAGGGAGACTCAGAAATATTTTAATTATAGTAATAACTTCAGACTGCAGGATCCAAGTGTTGTTAATAAATTTGTTCTATATGGTTATGGGTGGCTGTAATTTATTTAGTTGCAATCAATATTGTAAAATGATGTGAAATATATCATCATTAATTAGTCTCCATATATTTCATCAAAACCATAGCAACTGCCATCCCTAGGGCATGATATAAGTAGTGCTGCTAGAGCAATAGGGGTGCATTTTCATTATGCATATGTTTTCTGAAATGAGAGGATTAGTGTGATAACATTTCATTAAAATAGACAAGAGGGATGTACTGTACAGTTAGTTACAGAAGGGAGTTTCAAAGAAGCAGAGTAGTCCTATCTGAAGCATTTCAATGTGCTCAATCTGTTCACGCGGATGATACATGGACAGAGCAGTACTCCATGGTGTTCTTTTCATCTGGAGCAAAGTGGTTCAGTACAATTGATAAAGCTGAGAATAAAGTGGAGATTTTCTACAGAGTTGGAATATTTTTCAATTAAGAAAAAAAAAAAAAAGCAAAGCTGATGGTGAGAAAATATATTTTGGGGGAAAATGTAAAATTTTGATTTTTCCTTATAAAAATCATTCTTTATCAGCATTTTTGCCACATTTTCTCTAATACCGTGCTTTAGTTGTGAGAAAAAGAAAGTGAAGGGAAGAGGTGGAAATTTCAGGAGGGGGAGGGAAAGGGGAGGAGATGTATTAGAACATTTAATGCCTGTCAGGCATTTTTTATTTTTGTGCAAACCTTTGCACTCCAAGAGTTACACCAGCAGGTTCTCAGAATTGTTCCATGATCCAGCTTATTTCTCATATCATATTTGCATCCCAGGTGGAAAATTAAAGTAAAAGATTATCTCCCTTGAATGCAGAAGTCAGCACTTGTCCTTGCATCATGAGCAGATTAACAATGAAGGAACTCAGACAATGTGATTCTGGACCAGAAGCAGGAGCCAGCGGTATCCCAGGGACCGCAGGCTGGGCTGCTGCCTGTGCATTTGCATGTAATATATCACTGTCTGTTTTTTGTGGTGTTTATGGCTTTATTACTGTTGTCATACTTCAAGTATTCATATTGTAGACTCATGCTTCATAATTTAGATTCATACCTCCAGAAAGCAGCCAGGTGAAATTAGGGTTTAAATAATGGTGCTGAAAAATAACCAGTCTCAGATGATTGCAACATCTTTACCGGAATGGGGGAATAGATTGCACAGCTCAACGTAAGTGCAAACTTCTTGAAGGGGCTCAGACTAGTTATGCCTTTCCTTTTGGAGGATGTGCTCCACTTTGATGTGGATGTCTATGTGGTCATGTGCCTGCTGGTCTACCTTTTGCTCTATGGGAAGAAATTAATTCTCCTTATATCAGCTCCATATAAAATCTAGGGCAGGACAGGTGAAGAGGGCTTGGGAAATGCACTGGCTCCCCATTTCTCATGAGTGGCTGCTCAACCAGTGCAGCTGGCAGAGCTGTTTAAAATTAACTGAGATCAATCACACCTTATTGTCTTATTCTGTTCTGCAAAATGGGAAACATAAAACCTGTTTGTCCTACAGAAGAGGTGTAAAGTGAATTGAAGATTACACACTAATGTGAGACTGTAATAATAACCATGAAAGTATTGCTGTTGTCTGCTGACTAGGGTATCCATGAGCTTGTTGGCTTCAGAGAGAAATTGGGACTTCATGCCCATCTCTGGGGTGGCAGGGAACTTAATGTTTGACCTAAAACAATAATTAAAAGTTCCAGAGAAAGAACTGTGTCTCCTGTGTCCAAACAGCGAGAGGGATATAAAAATTGAATCTATGTCCTTCAAACTTTAAATTGGATTTACAGAAAAAATGCTCCAAGCCACAATATGTACCAAGTTCGCACTCGTTTTCTAAGGAGTCTGAATCTGCTCAGTTAATTCTGGAGAGAAAGAAACGGTTATGCAGTTTAATTTTGTTTTGTTGCTTTTTTTCCTCTTAGGGCCTACGTTGTTACTGATAAAGAGTAAAATTATAGTATTATTTCAGGCTGAAAAATTCAGATTGCTGTTGTCTCACCTGGAAGTATCCTTCCTTCCAGTGCAGTGGATGCAATCATTGAGGTCCTTTATTATTTTTCCCTAGCCAAATTCATGTCGGCGAAGGGAAGAGCAGACACCAGTTGGTCATCAGCAAACTTCAACTTTATTGCACACAGCGCTTGGTTAAAT
>JASSUY010010117.1:14631-33469 GCA_032466535.1 Forpus xanthops | reverse complement strand
TTTTATAAGTCTCTTTTTTCCTTTGAATTTTCCTGAGCAGCTCCTTGTCCATCCAAGGAGGTCTCCTGGCCTTCCTGAAGTACTTCCTTCTAGTAGGGACGTATTTGCTCTCAGAAAAACTCAAGAAATTAGTAGTCTCTTTGATGTTACGGAAACATGAAATGTTACATGTGGATAATCCATATGGATTCTTCATAGGGACTACTGAGGACATCTTTGTTCATTGCCTTGTTGTCCTGGAAATTCACCCTGGATGCTAGAATTGGGACAGACTCGGATGCATAGATCAGGAAGAACTCTGAAAAGCCTATAACTTCTTTATGCATCTCTCTTGGTGGTGTCCATACTGTAAAGTGATCTGATGTTTAACAATTATTCACTTGAAATAACTAGCACAGCTCATGCGTTGTAATGCACCATCATAAAACCCTGCCAATTAAACATTTATAACATGCCATCAATTATTACAGAACAGTGCCCAGAGATTTATAGCAAAATCAGATCCTTCATCCTATTCCATTCATATGCAACTAATTTGATAAAGATCAACAGTTGGGGGACACTATTGTACTCATTCTTGTTCCAAGTCCCAGGAAGTATGGGAACTCCATTTTCAATCCTAGCTTCAGTCCACCCAGGGAACACTTTCATCATACTCCGAAAGGAAAAGAAGGAAAAAGAAAACAGCTGGGAGGGGATAAAACCCAAGAGCTGCTTAATGACCTCTTCAGGGACCATGAGTATTCCAGAGCAGACTCAACAGCAATCTCTGTGATGTGCGGGAAAGAGGATGTCAATTGAAATGTGGAGAGAAAGGCAAACATTTGCTGCCCAACTGTTTCTGGAGGGGAAGTTGGATTCTTGAATAAAGCGCATTGATTTCTGAAGGTACCTGGTTCCTGTGGGCGCACAAAATCACGCAGATAAAACTTGAGAGCTTCAATGAAAAGTCAGCTCCAAGAAATAAGATTCTATCTGCAGCTATTTCCCTCCTGATTGAATACTGTTACAGCCGGTTAGTATTTCCCCAGTTAAGCTGTATTTTGATTGAGAATTGAATATTTTTTACTAAGCTACTTTTTTCCCCTGAAGTTTCTCCTTGTGCAGACTTTGAATTGTAACAGAAATATTTCAGATAAACCCCTTTTTAATTTTGAGATGAAGAATGGAAAATGCTCAGGGAAACATTAAAATCACTTTCCATTGACATTTTCATTCAAAGGAAACCCAGCACTCAACCAGCACTGAAAGTAATTTTTTCCCAGCTGCTTCCACCTCTTTAGGCTGAATTTTTCTATAAGGTTGCTAGTGCCTTAAAGCCCAAAAGCCCTGGAGACCCTTTGTGCCAAGCAAGTGCTGGTGGACTCACACACAGCTGTAGGTCTCCCATAGCTCCTCCTCATGAAAGCAGAAGGCAAAGGCTACCCATGGCAAGGCTGAGGCCACATGGCAGAAGATGCACCATGCTCTAGCATCGGATGCGGGCTGTGTGAGTGTACAATGGGGTGTTTGGCAGGTGCTTGGCAGGCTGTGCACAACCCTACAGCCTCACTCAGTGCTTCAGCATCTCTGGAGCTTCATACAATTATCACAGACACAGCCTGACTTGGGTTGGAAGGGATCTTAAATCTCCTCCATTTCCAACCCCTGCCATGGGCAGGGACATCTTTCACTAGGGCAGATTGCTCCAAGCCCCTGTGTCCAACCTGGCCTTGAACACTGCCAGGGATGGGGCAGCCACAGCTTCTCTGTGCACCCTGTGCCAGCGCCTCAGCACCCTCACAGGGAAGAGCTTCTGCCTAAGAGCTCATCTCAGTCTCCCCTCTGGCAGGTTAAAGCCATTCCCCTGTCCTGTCCCTACAGCCCTTGTCCAAAGCCCCTCTCCAGGTTTCCTGCAGCCCCTTCAGGCACTGGAGCTGCTCTAAGGTCTCCCTTTCAGGAGACTTCTCCAGGCTGACCCAGGCCAGCTCTCAGCTTGCCTCCAGAGCAAAGCTGCTTCAGCCCTCCCAGCGTCTCCATGGCCTCCTCTGCACTCACTCCAACAGGTCCGGACATGGGAGAGAAAAGGCCAAGACTCTCCAGACAAAATGGGAGATGAAAGGCAGAGATGCCACCTCAGGTGGGCAACAAAAAGGGACAGGGAAGACACATACAGCAGTGAAGGCACAAGTGAGACATGAAGGAGAGGAGGCAGCTGGTGAAAGGAGCATGGGAGGTTCTGGAGTCCTGGAACAGTTTCACTACACAGTAATTATGGCGCATTGTGCAAAGGAGCAGGGAAAGGCAGCGAGGGGGCATGAGGGAGCCTTGCAGCAAAATCAATTAATACTTGAACCAGTCAGCTGTTATTGAATGAGATCTGAATTTCACACCATTGCTGGAAACCTCTAAATAAAGCGTTCCCTTTCCCAGTGTGTCAGAAATTCTGCCTTACAAGGCAATATTGCCTACTAGATGTTGTGGGGCAGAAAAGGGAGAGGAAGTAGACTTCAGAGGTCCCCTCCTCTTCCATCTTCGCAGCCCTTTCTTTTGCTGCATTCTCTGGGTCAGGAAGGGCTGTTCTCACCCAGCCTGTGTGAAGAGGGACCGGAGTTCCCATGGGATGAAGAGCAACAGAATGATAATTTCTGATTCAGTGCCTGAAGTCAGCTTAGTGTTCTTCTGCTTGTTAGGAGGGGGAAGCATCTGGCTTACTGTGCTCCCCAGGGAGATTCCTGCCCTGCTTTAACCCCTAAAATGGTGCTGCAGAACACAGAGATCAGGAATGGGAGGCAGGGAAAGGAGATGGTGAGATTTCAGATCCACTGATGGCTTGGGCTGGTTGAATTGGAACCAGCTTCTAAGCAGAGCAGAGGGATGTTTATAATGGGATTTAATGAAGCAGACTATCATTGTTGTTCTCTGCATCAAAGGGGCTTCCAGTTACAGGGGAATGCAAAGCTTTCCACTAGCAAATGAGCATAGAAATACCTGCTTAATAATCCCCAGCATTTGCTGAGCACTTCCTAAGTTCAAACTGCTTTGCTATCCCTAGAGGAAAGCCTCAGAGTTCTGCCCAGATCCTTGAGCATTGGCCATTGCATTTGCACCTCAGTGGCAGCACTGAGACCAGGGACTGCAGCTATAGGGCACCCTGGCTTGTCCACTGCTGCTAGCCCATCCTGGAGTACATTGAGCCCTGATCACTGCTCCACCCTTATTTCTGTCTATCTGACTGCAGCTGGCACACAGGCACTGTTAGCAGCATTGCACAGGTTTAGCACTGCAATCTGTTGATCCATCACTTGTCTGATGAGGTCCCGAATTGTTGCTGCCATGTTTTACCAGAGGTTCTTCCCAGGGTTAGGTAGTTGTCCATCCAAACCTCTCTTACCCTTGAAAACCCCAGACCTCCTTCTTCTCACCTGGATTCAGATGCAGCTTACCCAAGCCCAAAGTCCTTTGGGCAGTTTCAACAAAGCCGGAATCAAGCCAGGACCTGAGACCTGTGAAGGGTTTTCATTTTGTTTATAGCTCACTCACCATATGCAGACTGAGCTGGTGATTCCATCCCACACATGTAAATAACGCAGCTTTTACCCATGTCTGAACAACTGGAATCTTTATGAGCTTGTGGAAGTTTTCCTTAATGGATCTATAGAGCTGAGAGAGCTAATTACTTCTGCAGTAGATTAGTCCTAGAATGTTTACTTTTGATGCAGACAGGCTGAACATAGTATTAGACGTATTTATTCTCTCTGATAAAGTAAACACATAAGCGGCCTCACCACATGCTTCCCACTCCAGGACCTGCTCTGGGCAGCCCTATGGTATAGATCCATAGGAAAGGGCCTCAAGGCTCCTTTTCTGGCTTCCCATCTTCCTCTGCTTTCCACATCATTCAAGGAAAATCTAGTGTCTTCTAACAGGGTTTTTTCCACTGTGTTTGGAAGCAGTTGTACCAAGACTGGCCATATTTCTCCTACTCCTGCCTTGATTCATGCACACAGGGACCCATGAGTCCCTGTGCACTCTCTCCCAATTTCCTGGTAGCTATTTCCACTTACATCTGCATCCGCACTCATGGGTCTCATTTACCCTGCCAGGTCCTGGGCGTGGGCAATGTCCCTCAGCGTGTTTGCAATTGTGGATGGAGGGATGGACGGATTGATGCATGAGTGGTGTGGGGCTGACAGTGACTATCATCTGTGTCCATGATGGCAGACTACAGTCCAGCCATCATCATCTCTTTGTTTCCTGAAGAGTCAGACTTGATGCCCAATACATCAGATGGTTTCCCAGTTCTAGATGAGTCATTTCCCAAGCATCACAAGCTGCAGTCACACTGTTTGCAGAAATGGAAGTGAACCATCTACTTCCCATGACCTGTCTCTGAACTGGTAGCCTGGAAGGCACGGAAGGAAGCTGCCTGCCCATGGTGGAGCAGTGTTCTTCTGCAGTGGTGATGACTTCTTCAACAGGAGCAGGATGTGTCCTTGGGTGTCCTGGCGACCTGCAGACTGAATGAGTTAACCACAAACCTCACCTCTCACATGTCAGCTGTTCACTTTTGGCCAATCCATCCTTCCCTTAATGGTGATTTATTTCACAGTATCTCAGCAGTGGTAATTTCCATATGGCACAAACTGCCAGAGTGGGCATTTTTCATGATATTTAGGAGCCAAGACACTTCAATTTGCATAATATTCAAATGAATTCTAAATGTTGAAAACAGTTCACAGAGGAAAAACAAAAAGGTTACTCATGAATTCTGCATCTTTCCTCCTGCCTCTGGGTGCAGAGAAGCTGGTCGAGATACATATGGTGCATCCTGGGTTACTGCTGGGAGAGCAGAGAGTGTATTTGATACCTAACCTGGTGGGAAGTCTAAAAGGAAATCTGGTGCAAGCTCAGCTACATGTGCAAAGCAAAGGGATATGCATCAGATTGCTATTACAAGTCAGAAAGGTTGTTTTGATCTGGGAATTTAGCACTGTTCCCTCTTGTCATAAGGTGATGATATGATGTGCCAAGGCATCATCTCCCAGTGCCTTGCTGTCTACACAGGCAGGGGTCGCTTGCTTGTTTGGCCAGTTCTTGTGAACTTCAACAGGGAGACAGGAGATCTGGCTTCCCATTTTACAGCATCGGCCCACGTGGGAACACCCCCATGTGCAAGGGGAGAGGACTTCCCAGGACACCACAAAAGCTATCAGAGAAATACAGCATATTCCACATGGGATCCCCATCAGGGCTGAGTGCTGCAGATAATGAGATCCCAACCTTACTCCTTGGGGCTGATCTCTGAAGCAGGCTCTAATCCATGCATGTTTTCCCTCTTAAGCTCATTCCAGGACGGTTCTTCACTGTGTGTTATTTCATCTTAAGTAAACCTTTTCTCTCTGTTTACCTTTGACAAATATTTGCACATTTAGTAGCTCACATCCTTGGGAGGGATTATGCAAAAATCACTGTAGCCCTTTCTGCCTCCCATACAGTGCTCCTATCTGAGATCTACTAACAAGCTCAGGCCTAGCTTCTGCAAAGCATTTAGCTGTGCTTTACCTTAAGTACCTTCCACATCCCTGGGTGCCTGTGATTATCCTTGAAGGCTCTGTGGTGCTGGGAGATACTGGGCAGAATTCATCCCTTGATTCAGCTGAAATGGTATAAATACAAAGGCATGAAAAAAAAAAAAGACTGCAAATTCTTTTCATGCTTTTAAGCGGATCTAGAGTTCATTTGTTTTTTAATTTGTCACATTAGAAATATATATGATTCAAGGCTGATTTTTTAATTTCCCCTCCCTATCCCTATCTTCACATGCCCGGTTTTTAGGCATTGTTTCACGGCTGGTGGAAGCGTGCCGAAGGGCACGTTAGCTCTGCGGGCCACCAGGAAAAGTTCCTGGTTAGGTGCTGAGAACTGGGGAAAAGCCAGGAAGAGGCTCTGATTCATTGTTACTGGATGGGAAGCACCTCTGAATATTATCTCAGCATCGCCTCTGTTCTTCTGTAGCATAAATAACTGGCTCATCCCTAATGACTCTGTTCTTTTTAAGAGGAAGCTTCATTTGGGAGCTGCATGCAGCCACTTAACAAGCAATCTGCATCTTGCTGACTGTGAGTCAGCGTCTCTTTGATCCTACAGTGCTGTAGAGGATAGTGCTGGGCGTAAGAACCTGTATGCAGCTGCCTCCCTTAGGGGCTCAAACCTGTTCCGTCCTCTGGGAGGCTCCTAGGAGGGGGGAAGGAGGAATGCCCTGATCGTCCCTAAGGCGACAAGATCCTAAGAGCTGGCACCTCCTTCACCATCTGCTTCCTGCATTGAGGAAAAAGAGGGGTGCTGAGCCTGTGGGGAAGCACTCCCTTCCACATGTGAGCCACTGTCCTCTAGAGGAATATGACTTTGAGAATCCAGGTACACGGGAATGATGCAGAAGACACCTTTGGCATCATGCTGTCACGCAGTACTACACTGGTTCCCCAAAACATGATCAGACTGCAGCCCTATCCAAGCCCAACAATCTCACTCCACCTGTGTCTCACTGGCTTCACTCATCTCATGTTTTTCCATACTTGAAGCTCTTTGGTGAAGGAGATGTCTCATTTTGTTTGCTCAGGCCCCTCATAGTGGGATCTTGGATCATGATCGGGACACTTGCATGTTCCATGAATACAAATATAATTAATTAATGAAAATAAGCAGTGGGAAGCCAGAGCTCATCACTAGTGGGACTGATTCAGTGCAACAACATTTCTTTTATTCATTCTAAGCTCTTCAGAGAAGGCAGCATCTCTGTAGCTGGCATGGATGTCCAAAAGAGCTTCCACCTGTTCTCTGCATTAACCTTTTCAGTACTGGCTTAGCAAATCAAGTGAGATCCCAATTGTTTGCCTGGTTAGAGTGTCTCTTGAGCAGAGGCCCTCAGCAGCACTGCAAAGAGGCTTCAGAAGGCTGAAGGATCCCTTTGATGTCTCTGAGCTGGACTGGAGTGTGATAAAGGGCTCCTCATCAATCATCCATCATGCAGGGAAAATTCAGTGTCCTCTAGCGAGCTTTTTGCACTGTATTAGGAAGCAGCTACCTTTTAATTAGGGGATGGCAAAGTGCTACCTTGTGATCGGAGAGGTGATGCATATTTAATAGCACCAGCTCTCCTCCTCTGTTGCCTGTGCTGTGTTTTAGGAAATGCAGTCTGGAAAGTCCCCTTTGATGTTTCTTCATGCTGACTGTTCTTAGAAACAGGGAGAACATAGGGCATGCTTCAGCCATTCCAAAACCTGGGGGAAACCATGTTGTGCAGGGGGAATCTTCACCTGACTGTGCAAGGCATTGATCTCCCTGCTTTGTTGATGGTGGAGATGGAGTTCCTCATCCTCTAGTTGAGGAGCAGGACAAACCTGGAGGGAGAAGGGGAAGCAGGACACTGCTGCTGCCTCTCCTTATCCAAATACAGTTAGCCAAATCTCTGCTGATAGATGCCTTTTTGTGGTACTGGTGGGGACTCAGATCAGCATAAGCCTGTATGACAAAGGCTGGTCCAATTCCTCAAAAGAGTGACCTTAAAAATGCTGCCATCAGATGTATTGTCACTTTGGGTGAGCCAGCAGCAGCAGAAGGTGGCAGAAGGAAGTGTTGAAGTTCTTCGGCCAGATGCTGGGTGCACAAAGGACTTTGCCCATCACTGAGCATTGCAAAACCAAATGTGTCCACAATCCTGCTCATAATTCCAGCCCTTGATAACGGCACTGGAGATACTCTTCTGTCTATATTTTCTACTTTCTTTTCTATACTGTGTTCTCCATATCTCTCTCTAGATATTTCCATGTTTATCTTCTCCATTTCTTGATCCTCCCTGGGGCATTTTACTATTTTAAATGACAGCACTTTGGCACTTCACCCTTTGCCTCTTGGTGCTCTCAGGGTTTCTGAACTGCTCTCAATATCTTTATTTTCATTCCTTGGATGTCAGAAAGGGCTCCACAATTGTCAGGTTAAAGTCTAGTGTATGGAGCTGCCCATAGAGAAGTAAAGTCTTTTCAGCTCTGAATATGAAACCACAATTTGGAGCTTGAAGGGACTGAATGAGGCAGCAGCTCCCAGCCTGCATTGATTTCCGTTGTTTGACATGAAGAAAATCCAGAAAGAAAATAAAGAGCTGGAAAGGAAGATGCATTGGGCTTTCACAGCACTTTTGCAGTGTGGTGTTAGTAACACAGGCAAAGCAGGAAGTGCCACATCCAAGTGATGCCATACCAGTGTCTTGTTTCAGCAGAGGTATGTAGCCCTGGAGCTGCTCTGAGAGGGACACTGAGATTATTCCAGTTAACACAGACTACTGGCACAAGCTCTCATGCTGTGAGTCTCTGTCCTGGGCACAGGGAGCAGCACGTCATGGTTTGATCTGACATGACCTGAAGCAGCCCTGCAGATGTGTTTGTGACACTGGGAACCAAGCTGGTACCTGTAGCTCCTAATCCCTGGCTCCCTAAGGATTTACTCCACTGTAGCAGTGCTGCTCATGTCACTGGTGTTTGTGTCATTGGTTCCTCCTTCCTCTCTTGCCAGAATCCTTCAGACCAGGAGAGCAGCACCTGCATGGCAGTGAGTATTCAGAGAGAGGTGAGCAAGGACAGTCTATTTGCTGTCCCCCAGGGTCTCCTGCAGGCAAGGATCTGCTTCTAAGTGGAACTTCCCCATCACCTACAAGTTATTGTTCCCTCTTGGCCAAGTAGTCTCTGCAGTGCAGGAATAAGCTCTGATCATTCTTTTGCAGGCAGTCTTAGCAGAGCATCCCTACCACCAGGAGCCAGGGGGTGCTGGTCACTCACAAGAACCAGACGCCTAATTGCTATAGCTCTGTCCATTCAGAAGTACAGGCAGGAGCAGCTCTTTAGCTAGCCAAAGGAGGGTGCCTGCAGGCTTTATTTGCAGGAAAAGCAGCGGATTTTGGATGGGATGGAGACAGCCAAGAGCCTGATCAGGGAATTTGCTAAATAAAGTAATTTTTGCCAGACTTGTTTATTTTTGTCAAAAGTGAAATGTCTTGCAGGAAACTCTCCATTTAAAGCTCAGCTGGGAAGATTGCCAAGGTCTGGGATGGGATCTTAGGTCAAAATCAATGTGCTCAGGGTGAGGGCCAACCTACAAAGCAAGTGACTCGAGCAGGGGATTTGCCGTGTAGTAGAAGCTCTGCGCTCTTGTCCTTTCAGGAGAACTAGAATTTATGTTCCTCGAGTCCCATGTCAATGCCCCAAGAACCAGGCAACATGTTGTGATTCTGTCACTCACTTCTTGGAAGTTTGCTTCTGGACTAGAAAAACTAGAAATGATTATTTCGTTGAAAAGAAAGGAAAAAAGAAAGGTTAAATGGATGAAATGGTCTTTTCTAAAACCAACCAATCAAATACAGACTGTGTCAAAAAAAAACTCAGTACAAATCCCTGCCTATCTGCACTTCTACCACCATCACCATCCTGAGCCCTGTTAGGCTTTTGGAGCTAAGCCCAAGCAACAATAACCTGAAACCAAGGAGTCCATTGCCTAAATCCATGCTGCTTTCCATTGCAGAAGGAAAAGCTGTTTCACCTGTAATTCTGCCAACATTTTGCATGTAAAAACCAGGCTGAGTGGGAAGACCAGACCTGTTCTATGCTTTGCAAGCCCATCTGGCTAAAGCTGCGGGTACTGGCATCAAGAGGAGGGTGGGAGGAGATACCCCTGGGATGCTGCTGGTACGTGTCGTGAGTGGAGACCAAGTGCTTTACATCCCCAGCAGCTCAGAGATCCTGCTCAGCCCACTCTGGGTGGGAATTCGGTTAATATTTCAACATCAAATCTCCTAAACCCAGGCTCTCCATGGGGCTGGCATTGATCACTGATCCTCAGAGCTTCACTCCTGCTTCCTTCAAACCATCCCTAGGCTGGAAAGGTGGGTGCTTATTGATATTCAGAGGCAAACATTGCAGTCTTTCAAATGCTGCCAAGCTTTATAAAGAACTGCTAATAAAATGGATTCACCCAGCAGCAGAAGCAAGAGGAAGTGCAAAAAGTGGTTGGGAGGAGGCAGAAGGGGCATTTCCAGGCAACCAAGGGCTTCTGCCTAACCTCCCTCCAATGTCTTGGCTCAGGATTGTTCAGCAGGAAGAATTTCAAGGCCAGATTGTTGGGGCTTCTGCACAAGAGCAAAGTGGTTATGTTGCAGATGTGTACTGAGTGCTGAGAGTGGCTTGAAGAATCTGGAAACAACCACCCTCAGATCTTCAAGGCCTGGTACCCAGAGCATCTTTTAACTTAGCAGATGATCTCTGGGAAGCAAGTCTGCAGCCATACATGAAAGTTCTCCATCAAGGCCAGGTTGGATGGGGCTTGGAGCAACCTACTGTAGTGGAAGGTGTCCCTGCCTATGGCAGGAGGTTGGACCTGGATGAGCTTTAAGATCTCTTCAACGCAAACCAGTTTGTGATTGCATCTGGGCAGATGTCTCCTAAATCAAAACTAGATCATGGCTGAAGAAATAAAGATACCAGATGCCACATCTGGGCTGCTGCATGGGACACCTTAACCATGCATTTACCAGCACTGAGTACTCAGTAGTACTGCAGTATGTGCTATTTTCTGGACGTCTCTGCCTTTGCAGGGAAAATGTCACATCTACCAGTGAATTGTGATACCCATGTACCACAAAGAAAGCCTCATGGCAGCTTGGTGAACACTAGCTTCCAGGAGCCCTGAGTTTTATCTTCAGTACTGGAGAACCCAAGAAAATGCAAACGTTTAAGAGGGATCAACTTGGAAGTGCAAGTCAAAGATAAAAAAGACATTCTAGCATGACTGAAATCAAGGCATTTCTTAGGCGCTGATAGCAAGGAGAAGGCAGGAGGTATACTTGGCTCCCAGCAGCTGGAAAAGATAGCTGAATATGGTCTCTTTCTGCCTCTGCAAGGAGAAGTGCTGCAGGCTCCCCTTCAATGGGTTTTCTGGGTACAGCTTCGCTTAGCATCTGCATGAAGAGTACAGGGGTGCATGGAAGCATGGGCAGCAAAGCTACAGTCTGTGCCTCAGGTGATGGGCCACGGAATGCTTGCAGCTTTCTGGGATGAAGCTGCTTCTCCTGGGGACTTATAAGACGGTGTCCTCTCCTCTTGAGACCTCTCTCCCTAGCTTGGTATTGGCCACGGGTCCCATCTGCTCTTCCTAACTCCTTGATCTGGACAAGTTACATGTGTTTTGTAGGAAAAGAAGAGATACAAATGATTGCCCTTCTGGTTCAAACTGTGTCCTTTGGAGGTGCCACACATTTTAAAGGAGGCTGAGAAACTGTGTCCTAGCAAACAGGGATGTATGGTACACTTGTTTGTGTCAGTAAAGACCTGTGTTGTCTATTTCACTCAGATCCTTTAACCATCACAGCCTGTTTAGCTCTTGCTCTGCTTGAAATTAGCATTATGGCGCAGTCATTACAGGGCTCTTGCCTGACAGCTGCTACAAGTGAGTTGCTGCATTTCTCAGGTTGGGAAATCTTTTAGGAGTTGGTGACTGATTTGCTACTGTTTACTTCAGGTCTGAAAAGGACATCTGAAAATACGCCACATTGCTGGCCTGGAAGATGTACGCATACAGCACTACAACAGAAGCACTTTGGGAAGCCACAAAACACAGAGTGACTCGTCCTGCTTCATGAATGGCTTTCAGCATCCTCAAAGGTCCCTATTGCTTGTCTTCACTTCTTGAAGGGCTTAGGTTTTTTACATCAGGGTAAATCCTCAGGAAGAGTCACAAGGAAGATGAAGCATTTGAGTTCTTCCACAAGGTCAACTCTGCAGCCAGCCCAATTCTCCTTCCTCCTGCCCTTTATAGTAACATGGAGGTGTTCTGACATCCCAACCACTCTGTTTTGGAAGGACTGAGACTCATCAGCTATCATCTGACAGCAAAAAAAAAAGACTTTCCAAGTGGTCTGCTGAGGGTTTTAGCCTCTTACCAACCCCATGCACTGTGCCACAGGGCACCTTGGCTGGGGTCTGCACCACATCTTGCTTGTGGCACCATGCTAACACCCAGCAACTCAGCACAGCTCAGCTGCTGTTGGTTGTGCTGGTGTTTGGTTGTTCTTCCAGCCTAAAACCAGCTCATTAGCAAGGAATGCTTTGCTTTTTAATGTCTTAAAGCTCAGGCCACAAGAAATGTCACAGATGCCTGGCAGGAGCTCCCTCCTGAGCCTACCCTTCAACCAAGGCACACAATGAGGACAGGAGAGGTCACACATATATAATAATCAAATGAGCATTGCATATAGGAGCCCTGGGGGAGGGAGGCTGGGGGATTCTGGGCACTGTGATGTGGTGAGAGGACAGGGTGTGCAGAGGACAGAGGCAGAGGCAGTGGGGAAGCAGATGGGAAGGAGAATGAGGGCAATGACTTGACAGAAATTATGTAACACATCTCCTGCTATGGACCAGTGTCTTTGACCTGGCTCCTCTCAGGAACCTAATTCCGTTTGCCCTTCGAAAGGGCATTTTCATTAGAGCTGTTCTGTGGCTGATATGCTGGGATTGGTGGTTGAACACACTGTGAAGTCCCACTTCAGACTTCTGCAGCAGATAGCAATGTAGTACCACCCAACAAGGTGTCAAGAAACAACTAGTTTGCTGCTAAAATATGTGTAACTTCCTTTTTTATTAACACTTTTTCTCCCACCCGCTTTTTTAAGATCTCAGAGAATGTTATATGGCAATTAATTTTACTCAGCCTTTATGGTTTTTTTTTAATGGCCTGCATGTCATATTCCTTCTGAAGGTGACCAGCAAGAAGGGGCTGGGTGCCATGGGCTGGCTGCTGCAGAGGATAGATGGGCATATGGAGAATAGCAACTGCCCAGTCCCTGGGAGAAATGGGGCTGAGACAATTCCAGCAGGAAGAAAGTGGGAGAAGAAACCAGAATGTGAGCTCCTAATCAGACCACATGTCTGTGGAGCAGCAGGGCACTCTGTAGACTGCATTTAGGTGTGGAGCAGCACTTTGAGTTGGTGGCAGCACCAAAACTGAAATTGCCCTGCAGGTTGTTTGTCCTTCTTCTTTTCCAGGGTGTTACACAAAACAAGGGCTGCTGGGAGCACTTCCCCTACCATTACCAACCTTCCTCACCTGGGCAGCCCAAATGAGTGGAGGGGCAACTGCTGACATCAGAAATTAATGCCAGAGTTGGGAGAAGAGATGAAATGTACATCCCACTTCTCATGATGCTTTGTCTCCTCAAGGCCCTCCTCAAGGCCACCTTTCCTGACAACAAACCTCTTGCCCTTATGAATCGCCACCATCCTAGGGAACAATTCTTTCCCAGTGTCCATCCTAAACCTCTTATAGTGTAATCTGTGGCCATTATCCCTTGCTCTGTTGCCAAAGATATTGGTTGCATCATCCTTATGACTCCTTTTCAAGCAAAGGTTGTTATCATACCTTCCCTTAGCCTCCTGCTCTTTGCCAGAACAAAGTTCCTCAGTCTCTCCTCACAGGTCATGTGTCCTTGTCCTGATCTTATGGAGGCAGCAATTCTATGGAAAAGTTTAGCTAGATCTCTCCAAGGGCACTGTAACTACCTATGCCACACAGCTCTTTGTAGCAAGCCCCAGAGTACTTTTGTGTCTATCTCAGCACTATTTTGGTCAAAGGCATGGAAACATGTTAGTGCTGTTACAAGAGATTTTCTCCCCTCTCAGAACTCTCTTCTAATTTGACCCACAATTGGATGTTTCCATCCTGGACCTCAGAGCATCCTAACCACTGCAGCATGAGTAATGCTTTCCTGCCTTTCTTTCCTCTATCATGATAGGCCTGGCTGGCTTTTGCCTCCATCTAATCGCATTGCTGCTGGCTAAGACAAGGTTTGCTCATGTTAGCAATCCTCAGCCACCATCCTTCCCTCTGGATGCACAGGGTTTTAGGCATCCACAGAGCATGCAGCCACATAGAGCTGGGAACACTCAGGGCACTGGGAACCCTTCAGAGGGGTGTTAGATACCTTCTATAATCTGTCTTCTCTGTACCGTAGTAATAAATCCCATATCCACAATAAACATGCTCAGGATGCACCCCTTGGCTGTGTTTCTCAGACCCCAGGGGCTGCTGTGACCTCCCATGCTGCTCCAGCCTCCTTGTGCTGCTCGCTCCGGCCCTGGGGCCACCGCTGCAGTTCCAGCAGCAGCCACGAGGTTGCTCTGTTTCATTGGAAATACAAGAAAAGGTCTTCTATGCATCTGCCAGCTGGGTTTCCAGGAGGCAGGGCAGCGGAGAACATCAGCGAAGGCA
The DNA here is from genome assembly GCA_032466535.1 of Forpus xanthops. Taxonomy (NCBI): domain Eukaryota; kingdom Metazoa; phylum Chordata; class Aves; order Psittaciformes; family Psittacidae; genus Forpus; species Forpus xanthops. The sequence continues at coordinate 19,180 of JASSUY010010117.1, read as the reverse complement.
AATACTCCCCTTAACCTGGTTCAGTGAGCAGCACTTTGCTGCAAGAGCCCCCTCTGTGTCCAGGCAATGCCTAATCAGCAGTTGCCTTCCAGCAGACAGACTCCTTCAGCTGCTATCTACCCTGTCCCAGCTACTCAAGTGCTTATTCCTTGGCTGAGCTGCTCTTTGGGCTCCAGAAGAGGATGGAATGCCTTCTGTGGCTGCAGAAAAACTTTATTTAGCCCCGCATCCTAGTCATTATTATAAAGAAGGAAATATCTGTGCCAGAAGATGCATACTTTCCTCTGGCTCATGTTGTTGTCTCCTCAATAGCTTTTCATCTAATATTTGAACTTGGGAAGCTCTGATGAGCAGGAGCTAAGCAGTGCTGCATTTCAGCATGCTTGATCTAAATTCAACATGGATCAAGCAGCACCACATATATGAAGAACCTCAAGAGAATTTTCTTGAGCACTAATAATGCTTTTCATAAGAAACAAGCATTAAACAATTTTGTGATTAAACTTTTATAATGTTAAGCATTAAAAAAGTAGCAGCTCAAGGAAGCAGCATGTGTGAATGTTGCTCAGAGATAAGCCAAGAATCTGCTGTAAATATGTATCAAAGAGTTTTCCTGGTAGAGCTCCATCATAAAACTGTGTTTGTGGGGTTGTTTGACAAACTAGCCATGGGAAGGCAAAAAATGTGCTAGAAAAATGATTATGAGCATGTACTCCAGCTTCCCCAGCTGAGTACATTCATTTGAGAGGCATCGTGTGATATCTTCTCAGAGAAGGGCATTGTCTGGGAAGTTTGATGGTAAACATACTCAGAATGGATGATATTTGGGGACATGAAGATCAATGTCATGGTCCAAATAATCTTGCTATGGAAACTACATTGGCTCACATCCTGCAGTGTTCTGCACATGGGTAGTAGGACTGGGACTTCCTTTCTGAGGGCATCTTCATCTAGATTTGGGCTCTCTGAAGAGTTTTCAGAAGAATGGTGTGTTAATTTCTGTGATCATCGTGATAGTTGCACTAGCCCAGGCAGCTGGGAAGTATTGTGTGTCCTCTGCTCCTCACTGAGAATCCTGCTGGCAATAATAATGCCTTTCAGAGCATACTCATAGAAACTGGATGAAGCTGATCTGTTTCCAAGAAAACTGTAGAATCATAGCACAGTTCGAGTTGGAAGAGACCGTAAGAGTCATGCAGTCCAACCCCCTGCAACGAGCAGGGACATCTTCAACTAGATCAGGTTGCCTATAACCCAAATGGGTGTCCCAAAACTCCCCAAGGCCAGTTGCCTTTGGCTCCTTATGGTCCTGCAGGGGCAAGGAGAATGGGCTCAGTGGCTACAACGGCTCTTCCCAAGCATCCTAGCCGAGATGCACAGAAACACTCTTTGCTCTCAGCACCCACCCATCAGCTGGCCCTTGTTTCATTCCCTGCCTCTGTCCTGCTCACCAACACCTAGCTTATGAAAAAACTAGATATGAAAAAGCCAGTTTTGTTTCTAGCAGGTTTAGTTGGTTTTTTTTTGTGTTTTTTTTTTTTTTTTTTTTTTTTTTTTTTTTTCCTGATGTTTACACCTAAACTAGGACAGTTTTCTCCCTGAGTTGGCTGGTTGCTCTCTATGTAGGCTAATGAGGTTTTCTTTCATAGTTTAAACAAGGTTTCGTTTGTTTGTTTGCACTTCTCTTAAGAAATGTAACATCACACAGTGCTGCCAGGAGAAAAAAAAAATAAAAAAATTGTGTATATTGTAGGTTTGTTAAAAAAGGGTAAAACCAATCAAACAAAATAAAAACAACTCCCAACAAAAAAACAAACACAGAAAAATTATGTTCCCAAGGAAAACATCAGAAAAGGCAGAATTAATCCCTCAGGGAGCCCCTGGTCACATGGAACAGCAGAAGGAGGGTTTGACGTTATTCCCGCATACTCTCTGACTTTTGAAAGTCAGGAAATTTGAGCATTTGAGCCGTTACCTTTTGTTTCAATGTGCACTGTGTATCACAGGATAAACCCCTGCATTCTGGCCTGAACAGTGCAAAACCCTTCTATTAAGGCTGGGGGATAAAAAGTGATATGCAACACTAGTAATCATAAGTGATATTACTATTATTACTAATACTTCATCATTAACTAGGGGGAATGGAGCTGACGTTAACAATGATGAATGAATATTAAGAGTTCAGCTATAGCTAATGAAGGCTAAAGAGCAGCAGCTCCCAGCCTACCACAAAAAAATCCATGAAAGAGTAAAAATAAATCTGTCAGGACCAAAAGTAGGTCTGGCAATGAACCAAATCCTGCTGAAGACAGTAGTGATGAAACCAGCACTGATGGAGTAAAACAAGCAGAAGTATTAAATGAGTGCTGTGTTTGAAGACATGACGGAAGAGGCTGCCACACTGCAGAGAGTCTGAGCTGCTCTGTTCCACAGCAGCTAAGGATTATGTTAAATAGCAGCAGATAAAGGCAGTACGTTAAATTCTGGAGGCCCAGGTCAACTGTACCATAAGCTTATAAGATCTGAATAAGGAGGCCTTTGCACAGCTGATGGTGGCTCTAATGAGCTGATGTTAATTTTAATGAACTCTTGGCAAGCAGGGAATGCTGCAGGTGATGGACTTCTCCAGCAATATTGATGATAGCTGGATGGGATGGCTGGGGGAGGATGGGGGATGACATGGCCCTGGTTGCAAGCAAACTAATGGGACTCTGGTTATCTCTTCATCAGTTGCGAAGCAATAAAATAAGACCTCTCTAATTCAGCTTACAGCAACATTAATTAGTTGCATAAATTGAAGGAGTAACCCTCTGAAAAGCATCCGGGAACAAATTCTGTTGCTCTTTTCTGGTGATGGGGTAGAGGATATGGAAATCCAGGATGGCTGCACCAGACTCATTCTTCCTGCCTGTACCAGGATACAGACCTCAGATCTCTATGGGCTGGGTTCCCTCAGACTTTTTCTTTATCTCTCTCCCTGCTGCTGCTAAACTTACCTACTAGGCTACATTTTATGAGAAAAGAACCTTTGACCCTGGTCATCCGCTCATGCTCACTTGGGAGAAGACATGGCATGAGCTGGTTAAAGGCAGAGTAATGTAATATAGGGCAATTCACAAGTCAAGGTTCTCAGGGGAAGGCTTCCAGGAGGGGAAGCAGTTTCTAGGGTACTTATCTAGCTCCTTGAATGCCTCCATCTTATTATAAAGCTACATATAAATAATAACAGCTGTCAAATAAAACACATATTTATTCCCACAAATCCCAGGAAAAATATTGTGTTCTAAGATAGATATTGCAGAAATCACAACTCCTGAAGCCTCTGGCATTGAGAAAGTTACTTAATGTATATCATTAAAAATCATAGGTCCTCTAGGGTTCAGGGAAATTTCTTTGGCTATTTTTAGATTGCCCTTCAGGACACTGGTAGGCTAAGGTTAGATACTGTTCCAATTACCAGCCTTACAATTTAAGATGTAACTTTTCTATAAGAATGCCTTTTGGTCAAAAGGGATCTAATAGACAAAAGAAGCAGCATCAGAGAAAGTAATAACATTCTTGGTGGATAGTAAGAAGTTGGTGCCTTGTTGGGAAAACAGTAGAGATATCAACAGGGATATCAATGAGATTGAGAGGGAGTGAGCAGGGACAGATATGCAGCATGAGCCCCTTTGGTGAGCTTGAGAAAGAGAGGAATGAGAGTAAATAAGACATTTTGATGATGAACAAATATTTAGCTCTGTCACTGTGAATGAAAGGAAACCTCTTTTGTTAAATGATTGCCATGTAGCAATTTGTTCTGGGTAAAAGTCACACAGAGCAAGAATGATGCCAAGTGATATGGCAATCCACTTCGTGCTTCAGTACACATATAGCAAATAGACAAACAAAACCACTCAGCCCTTTCGTTATCTGCTCTATCTATGATACAGCTTTTCACTCTCCCCTCTTTTCCAGGACTCCAAGCATGGCACAGCCAACATGCAGTTAAAATACTCCCATCCAGCTCGCCTCCAATATCCTCTGGTTTCAGATAAATAGAGACATACAGCCTCAGGTGGGTGAAGGTTCCTGCAAAAACCCCTGACCTCCTTGATGCCTACTTGAGGATTATTCACAAACATGGGGAAGGGCCATGGAATAAAGCCAACAAGTTATTCCTGACAAACAATTTGGTCAACTCCAATTAATAACTGAAAAAGCGGTGGACAAGTGGTATGCTTGTTTGTACAGGAGATTGAATGTTCTTCAGCTTGGTAAAGCTAACTGTAAGCACTTTGAGTTCTGAAATATGACAGTAATCATCATCTGTTTCTTACCATTTACCACTAAACATTTTAAGTCTTTTGTTAAGAACTGTTAATGGTGTTTGTAAGTAATAATAGAATAATTGAACAGTTAGGGTTGGAAAGGACCTTAAGATCATCTAGTTCCGACCCCTCTGCTATGGGACACCTCCCGCTAAACTATGACACCCAAGGCTATGTCCAACCCACCAGCGATGGAGCATTCACAACTTCCCTGGGCAACACATTCCAGTGCCTCACCA
>JASSUY010010117.1:0-14531 GCA_032466535.1 Forpus xanthops | reverse complement strand
TGATACGCTGGAGGGAAGGAATGCCATCCAGAGGGACCTTGACATGCTTGTGAGGTGGGCTGATGCCAACCTGATGAACTTTAGCCATGTCAAGTGCAAGGTCCTCCACCTGGGTCGGAGCAATCCCAGACACAGCTACAGGTTTGGCAGGGATGAGATTCAGAGCAGCCCTGCAGAGAAGACTTGGTTGGTTGATGAGAGAATGAACATGAGCTGGCAGTGTGCTCTTGCTGCCCAGAAAGCCAACTGTATCCTGTGCTGCCGAGAATGCGGTAAGTGTGGCCATGATGCTAAAAGTTACAAAGACTGAAATGTGATTGGAACTTTTAGAACTTTTTGTTTCTTCTGAAGAGTACTTTCTTACAGATTCTGAACTGCAACTGTGTATATTTGTCATGGCTGACTCTGCTGTAGTGTCCCCCTCAAGGACTTGTATGACAATGGCTAGTATTTTGTGCATTGCTTCCTGTTGCAAGTGAGATTGCATGCAGAATGTTTTCCCCTGAAGAGTCTTTACTTACAGGTACAGCCTTTTCCTCTGAAGAAGGTGTTTTCATGAATGGAATAAACAGGCCATCAAATCAGGATCTATCCTTACAGGGCGCATCACAAAACTGAAGATGGGAGCTAGTGATTAGCTCATATAAATGATTAAGCAAAAATGTGTGAGGTGACAAGGAGACTGTCCGACTTCCTTTGTGCTGGCTGAGGTAAAAAAAGAGCAATTTGTTCCTGAAGTTCCAAGTCCATCATGTAGGCAAATAATCCCTCATGTAGAAAAAAGGTTGGCTTTGATGTGGCAGAAGCACATGATTTCTTTACCAGTCATATGAGTGAATACTTCTGTTTCCATATTAAATCCCACTGGAGCTGACGTCCTGCTTGGATTATCTCTTCTCTAGGAAAGTCAGCTTTTTCTTCCTCCTGAGTAGAAACAGGAGGACTTAGACCATTTCTTGTCTGACATCTTTCCTGTGGAACAGCCCTGTCCAAGATTCATCTTTCAAGGATATTTTGCTATGTATTATTTTGGCATAGAAATGTCACACAAAATGTCACAGGGACTGACCTAAGCTAGCAGGTTGCCAGCGCTGGGTAGGAGGCCAGGCCCTTCCTTAGAGTGGAGAGCAAGAACTGGAATTTTACCTAGTTGAAGCTACTGCACCAGGCTTTGCACTGAGGTGATGGATGAGTGGCATTATCCCAATGACTCCCTTCCAACCATCTTCCTCAAACCCTTCCTTGTTTACTGTTGCTTGAGGGTGCTTAGGTCCAAAGTGGTCCAATTTGTATTGTGCCCCAAAGGTATTCCCAAGCCCCACTGTGTGCCAAGGATGTCACTTGAGGATCTCCCTTTGTGAAAGCATAGAGGGCACACTGTCCTGCAGCCTTGATATTGAACATCATGGCTTTACGAGCCAGGCTGTGTGCAGACCTTCTGCTCTGCTCTCCTCAGTGAGACGCCATTGTGCCCAGAGCTGGATGAAGAGGCCTTCCCATGAAAGGCAGAGACATCAGCTGCCAAATTCAGCTGGAATCCAGTAGTTGAGCCCTATGTCCAGCCTCAGCAGAAGCTCAGGATCTTTCAGGCAGGGTATGTGCAATTGGCTGTGATGTTAGAGCATAGGCTGGAGAGTGCCACAATGGGAGGTTGTCCCTGAGTAACACTCACTGCTTGCTGACTGCTCAGCCCTGCAAAGCCATATTAGACTGCATCTGGACTCTACAGAAGCAAGGTACTGTCTCTTTAAAGAGAAAGCTGAGAAGAAATCCAATTATGAGCACTGGACTGCACTAAACCTGTGGCCCATGGACCTCCCTGTGCTTACTGCTGAAGAGGGACTGCACCATAATTCTGGGATGTGCTGTCCATAGTCACCAAGTTCACAGTCTCATAGGCAGCACTTCCACCTCTTACAAATCATAAAGAAATTGACTGGAAAGCACATTAGAAACTCTTCCCTTTCATTCAGCCATGTCATAGTAAGGAAGCAGTGAGCAGTTCTGGAACATCTCTGGTATACCAGGAAGAATGGGAGAGCAGGTGTTCTGGCTGAAGTAAAAAAATATTCACTGCTGAGTTAGATTCATAGGGAACAGCAGAGGACTTGCACATCATATAAACTTTGAGAAAAAAGTGGAGTTTTGAGCAGAAGAGCTGGAAAACAGTTAATCCACTGTAAATCTGAGAATACAGGCATAAGGGCAATCTGGTTCAGGTAAAGTAGGTTATGAACTTGCAAAGCTTTAGCAGCACTGTGGTTTCAACCTCAATGTGCAAACCTACCCTGCAACAACCCATGTGATGCTCTTTCCATGAAAGTAATAATTTTTTGACAAGCCAAGTTTGCATAGGTAGTTAGGATACAGTAGTTAGAGTCTTCCTGCCAACTCTTTCTTTTGGGTGATAAACTACGATTTTTAGCACTCACCTAACATTCTTCTACTTTGGATGTCAATCTACTGCATTTTGGACACATAATAGATGCTTGGCTTATGTATCCAGCCAGAAGAGTTGGTAGGTGTTGACATGCTGTGAACTCAGACTTCAACTCACGGCATGTGGTGGTTACATATTCACAAATAATGTGGTGGGAGGGGAGGGGGGGATGAGGAGAAATAAGCACCAGAAGTTTTGGTCAAATGTTGGTATTCAAGCCAGCTCCAGTTGAGCAGAGCCTTCCAACTTCCCCGGGTGGGATGGGGAGGACAATGGGAAAAGGTAAAACCCATGGGTTAAGAACAGTTTAATAATTAGAATAATGTAAAATATAATAATAATTAATAATAATGAAAAGGGAGAGAACAAAAAGAGGGAGCTGTTTAAAACTCAGGATAAACAAGTGATACACAATACAATTGCTCACTACACAATGACTAATGCCCAGCCCATCATTAAGTAGCTATTATCAGCTCCCAGCCAACTCCCCTTGTTTACATACTGAGCACAACCTGCTGTGGGATGGAATATCCCTTTGGCTAGTTTGGGTCAGGTGTTCTGTCTCTGCTTCCTCTCAGCTTCTTGTGCCCCTCTTCACTGATAAAGCATGAGAAACTGAGAAGTCCTTGATGAGAGTAATTGCTACTGAGCAGCAACTAAACTGTCAACATGTTATCTGCACTGTTCTCAAACTAAAGCTCAAACACATAGCACCATATACAAGAAAGAAAATTGATTCTATTACAACCCAAACAAGGGTACACTGACCTGTCTGTAGAGCTTCTGGTTCTGCGTTTACTTTATTGTGTTGAGCTTTGACCTTTTCAGTGAGGCATTTGGCTTCTATCTGATCTTGTAGAGGCATTGCAGGTCTGAAGGTCTTGGCTGAAACCTATGGAGAAAATAATTGTTTCAAGGGAGCATATGGAAAGCACTGCCTGCCTGGAGTTAAGTGATTCTCTATTGCAGACTACTGTTATGTCTTAGTCTTTAGTGGATTCAACACTCGCTCTGTTCAATTATCAGTTCAATCCAACACTGCAGTCAAGTGGCACCATAAGCAGCTGAGATAGCCCTGATTCTTGCAGCTTGGCTGGAAGCAGAATGAATAGTACCCACGCATTCTCCCTTAAAAGGGACAGGTTTACTTCTATAAAACTAAGAGACCAGAGACAAACAAGAAAAGACTAGGGGAAGTGACATCTGGAAGGTCAGGTTAGAGCCAGGGGACCTGGAACTGCAGGGGGCAAGGACTTCCCTTAGAGAAGAAAAGGGATTAAAATTGAAAGGCGGTTAGGGGAACTTAGAGCTCCGTGTTTGCCAGTGATTAACAGCCTCTCCCCTGGCTGTCTGCAGCTGCTCTCAGTTCAACATGCATAGCTCACAGCAAAGGCATTGCAATTGCCTCTTGTACGGAGCCATTAGCTCCCCAGCTCAAAGGCTGGGTAGTCTGATATCCCTGGTGGTGCTCTCCTCCAAAACCTCATCTTATAAATGCTCCTAAGGAACCTCTTTCCCTGCAGGTCTCTAGGCATTTGGATTGTTCCTTCTGTCTCCTGATGCTGAGATGATTTGGGCAAGTGGTAATGTAGAGGAGAGGCAGTGGAAGGAAACTGTTTCTGATGATGAAAAAGAGAATTCAGGGGCTACTGGAAAAGGAAAAAATACTGAAATGTTGTTCTGGGCTCACCCAAACTCTTGCATTCAAATGAAAAGAGAACCTTGTGCGTTTTATAGTCAGGGTTTTTAAAATAGAAAGGTTCACTAACAGGATAAATTTAGGACCATTTTAAACAACAAAGAACCAGTCATTTAGAAAGAAAGAAGTCTGAACACTGTCACATGGGGAATATCAAAATGAAGCAGTTCTCATTTCCAAAGCAAAACATTTCTTTATAGAAAATGTGAAAATGAGGTGTTTTGACATGTTAAAAAAAAATTCTCTTTTACTACCTTCTCGGCTGAAAGCATTTGGCAGACTCAGTCAGCATCAATGTATGAAAGTTTCAGTCCCTGAAACTTCTAGCTTGCAGATCGTAGAATCACAGAATCAGAGAATGGTTTGGATTGGAAGCTATCATATCATCCAGTTCCAGCCCCTGCCATGGGCAGGGACACCTTCCACTAGAGCAGCTTGCTCCAAGCCCCTGTGTCCAACCTGGCCTTGAACACTGCCAGCGATGGGGCAGCCACAGCTTCTCTGGGCACCCTGTGCCAGCACCTCAGCACCCTCACAGGGAAGAGCTTCTGCCTTAAGAGCTCATCTCAATCTCCCCTCTGGCAGGTTAAAGCCATTTCCCTTGTCCTGTCCAAAAGGGGTCCTTGTCCAATGCCCCTCTCCATGTTTCCTGCAGCCCCTTTAGGCACTGGAGCTGCTCTGAGGTCTCCCATTCAGGAGCCTTCTCTTCTCCAGGCTGACTCAGCCCAGTTCTCAGCCCAGGGCAGAGCTGCTACAGCCTTCACAGCATCTCTGTGGCCTCCTCTGCACCCGCTCCAACAACTCCACATCCCTCTTATGCTGTTGCCCCAGAGCTGGATCAGGACTGCAGGGGGGGGTCTCACCAGGTTCCAGTAGAGAGGGAGAATCCCCTCCCTGAGCTGCTGCTCATGCTCTGCAGGTGCAGCCCAGCACATGGGCAGTCTTTGAGCTCAAGTGCACACCGCTGGCTCATGGTGAGCTTTTCATCAGCTGACACCTGCAGGGTAGCTGTGTTCATGACAAAGTTCAGCTCTATGGCTTAGCTTTGTCAGCTTTGAAGCTCATGGAGCATCAGAGGGACATCCATCTACTGAACCATTTATCTTAGCTCCTTCTTCGTAAACCCCATTCTACTCGTGCTGAAGTCCCCATGTGTCTTTGGGTCATAATTGAGGAGAAGACAGACAGAGGTGTGTCTCCACTGGCAGTAGAGATACCTTGCAGCATGCCCCCAATAAGCAGCGCCTCTCTGCCCAGTGAGTAGCACAGACGGTCTTCCTCTCTGCTTAGAACCAGCCCCACACCTTGCAGCTGACATCAGTCCACTTATTAGTAATATATGAAACAATAACTGTTCCTTAATTTCTTTGAAATGGGATAACAGGGCAGTTAATTAGCATGTAGCAAAACATGCAGTTCCGATGAGGAGGCACTGATTAACATACTAAATAACAAATGTCAAGACGCATTTTTAGAGCTGAATGGAATTAATTTGCCACTGTTCTCTTGTTAAATGCTAGGTCCTTATGACTTGTATACATTAAAAAATTCAAGAATTGGAAAGCATTTGTGTAATCAAGTTAAGCGTGAGGCAAGCAGATTTCTTTCACCTAAACAAACATGAAACTTTCCTTTTCCTATTAATATTTCATCTTATAACAGCCACCACATTAATTCTTAATTGAATGCTTATTTGAGACACTCTACTGATTAGTGTGAACTAATGAGGAACAATATGAATTGTTTATCCAACTCCTAGTTATTTTCCTTCATAAAAAGAATAGTGTTTGGATGACTTCTTTCATGTCTTGCTGTGCCCTAAAATGACTTCCTTACAGAAAAACTTTCATAGAACAGTACTAACTTTAACCACAAGAGTATTCAATAAGACTCCAGCACTTGGGATGCAGACAGGACTGTCTGCAGAACACAGCTTTGGGGGTGAAAATTAAGGTAAGTCCCAACAGAGGATCCTGCTCTTGTGAGAGTGAGCCTTGGTTCCGGTAACATTAGTGACCTTGCATGAAAGGGAGAAGAGTCAACACCTCTCACATTTCCAAATTCCAGTGATTTAGTGACAGTGGTGATGCACAGGGCTTCAAATACCGTGAGTTCGTGTGATCATAAATGTGTAGGCAAAATACCAGAAGAGGCTGTTTATGATCATCTTGTCAGATCTGCTTTGGTCCAGGCAACCACAGGCTAAAGACTTCTTGAACTGAAGTTTCATATACCTCTTACTAGCCAACTTCAAGCAAAAAAAGCTCAATCAGGAACTTGTCTAAATGTCTTTTCAATCTCAGAGCAGAGATGGTGATTCAACCTCGCACTTGCTGTGCTTTCCCATGCAGTGGCTGTCACACCTCTTGCCCTTCTCTGAATGTCTCCCACTTCTCCTGCACCTTCTCTAAGGCAAGGGGAGCACAGCCGTACAATACATGGGCTTTGGACATGCCATGGAGTTAGACAGTGGCATTATTTAGTTCTCCATTACACTGTCTATCCCTTTCCTAATAAATCTGAGCGCATCTCTGCTGGCTTTGGCACTGCTGAGTGCTGAGCAGGAGTTTTCATGGCACTTTCCCCACCCTGCAGAGCTATTCCATTCACACACTGTGATTATGTGTGTTTCCATCTACATTTTTGACTCAGCTTTTATTGTCCATGAACCTATTTTGTCATTTTATTGCCTAATCATTCAGAATTGTGAGATCTTCCCTCAGCTTTTCACAAGCAGCTTTAGATTTTACTGTATTGGAGCCTTATTGTTGATCCACAGCAAATCTGGGGAGTTTGATAACTGGTCCTTGAAAAAATGTCAGAAGACTCCTTTGGTTTTGAAGCAAAACTTCATTTTTTATATTTAAATATTCTTTTTGACCAGTTTTTCAGTCTGTATTTGTCCAGATGCCTAAGAATTTCCTTCAGAAGTTGGTTCCTCATTTGCTGTCTTTCATTGCTATAATATTGGGATTGATTTAAGTGATACTTCGCACAACACAACAAGTAGTTCAGAAATTTCATATCTGAATTCCTTTAAACCTCTCGGGTGGATACCATCTGTTCCGGCTCATTTCCTGCTGTTCGTTTTATCGTTCCTTTGAAAACCTCCTCCTTAAGTTCTGATGGCTGGTCAGACTCACTCCCTGTTAAAAAAGACTTCCCCAAGCTCTCCATAGAAAGTATCAAATCAAAGAGATAACCCTTCTTCTCCTCTGGGACCCTCATCTTCCTAGATATCTCATTTTCAGGCTGCCTTATTCAGTCGTTTTCTGGTAGGCCTCCATATAACATATTTGAAAGAAATATTTCATTTCAAGCTTTAATTCTTCAGCAGCTTGTGCAACTGACAATGATGGTTTCAGATTTAAGCCCTGAGAGCTCTTTTCTATTTTTATCTTTTCTGAAATGATCTAGTCTTTTGAAAGAGTTTCTCTTTCATAGTTCCCTTTACCCTGTTGTTTAACTGGTACTCCCTAGTTTAGGACTGTTTGTCTTTTTCAGTGCCTGATATGCCCTTACTACATACCTCTGATACAGTTTCCATCACTGAAAACTACTTTACTGCTGCTCCTTTTTCTTACTGTTATCAGGATTTCTCATTTTGATGTCATTATTTCTCATGCTCTTTTAAAGTAAGACTTTATTAAAGGGGATTTTCACCTGTGGCTTTCTAACTCCCACCAGAATGTACAAATATAAGTATATAATGATCATCATTATGGAGTCACTCTTTGATGACTACATCTGGAACAATATTGTTTCAATACTGAGGATTAAATACAGAAATGTATTCTTTTCTGATGGGATCTCTGAGCATTTGCACTCTCATTTAGAGTGCCTAAAGATTAGTTTCTATATCTCATCTCTTTGTGATACCAAGCATCATCACATGGACATAATGGAAGGCTGTCATTATATTGTGTTTATTCCTCCTGTGTCGTTATTATCCCCACTTCAGCCTACTTAGAAGTTGATTCAGAACTTCAGTCTATGCAGAAACTTAGAAGATAATGTTCAAATGTATTAGGTTATGACTAGCCTTTCTGGCATTTCAGAGGTACATGCAGCATTCCTACATCCTCTATGGTAATTGCTCCTCCTTGGAGTTTCTGTATCTTATGTAAGTTTCAACTTCGGTGACACACTATTTTCTTCTCAGAAATCAACTTTAAACATTGTCATGTCTAACTTCCATGTCCAGAAGAAGTTCCTTCCTGTGGAATTGTGCTCGAACACCATAACAAAACCATAAACAGCAATACCAAATAAAAGCGATCAAGATCAGAAGTTATTTACCCAAAACAGTGTTTGTGAGTTATTTCCACTTCTCTTCCCCAGCTGTGAAACCAGAGACTCTTTCCTCAAAATTCTCCCTCAGCAAAATCTACCCTATTTCTCCTGAGGAGACCTGATCTCTGCAGTGAAGACACGATCAATGAATGTGCCATATGTTCCTTCTGCAGCACTGCATGGTGTAATTGCTGAGACATCTTTCAGACTCTGGCTAAAATCCTGATCCTACCAAATTTCATGTTCAAGTCCTTTTGTACTGCAGCAAGGCTGTGATTTCTCTCACATCTCTCTTGTTGAGTGTGGGCAAGCCTGGCTCTAGCCCTGCATCTGCAATATGCCTGTGGTGTGCCAGGCAAACACCCTGTTTGGAGCTTGTCAGGCTAGCTGGCTTATTATTTCTCCATCTTTCCTGAGTTTTTTTTAAGGCTCCTGATTGTGGTTGCTGTCTCTTGCCTCCCACTTCATTTCTATAATCAGGGGAGAAGAAGGAGTTAGTGAAAACAGCTCCTTCTCTGAGAGCTGAAGGAAGCTGTGATGTGATGGAAATTACCATTTTTGCGTTGTTAGCTCTCGTCTGGGAGGCGAACCTGCAACAAAGATATGAAAAAATCCCTCTTGCAGCCTTCCTGCTGTGGGCAGAAGGTTCAGGCAGCAGGTCCTGGCCACCATCAGGAATAGTCATCCTCAGTGAACTGAACAGTGAGATCAGCGAGCAGCTCAAGCTGGTGTTGATGCACCACAATGTATCTTGGTTATAATAGCAGAGAATAACAAATAAAAAATATGACAGAGAGTCAGTAAGAAAACTATGAAAACTGGTTTCATGCCAATTGTTTCTCTCAGTCAGTCCCCGTCCGTCCGTCCCCCCCCAGCATGAGAGCCCCCCCAGCAAGGCCAGTTGACACTAAGGAGGACACAACCCTTGCAGGAAGGGCTCAAGGGTGAGCAGCAGTTTGAGCAAATAACTCCTTTTCAACTGGAAATCTCTGTGGTCTCTGACCTGATGGAAGATCCTGCAGATCCACCTCCAGACAACAAACCTAGTAGCTGAGACAGAATTCTTCCTTCAAGTAGTTTTTTCTCGAAAAAAGAAAATTCTTACCCAAAAGCCTCCAATTTTTGTGACCTTTTCCTCAGAATTTCTTTTTAAAGACCAGGCTGCACAATTCAAAGGCTTTAGAGATTTTTATTTTTTTTTTTTTTTTTTAAGGCAGTCACAGAGACTTCAGAAAAAATATTTGGTTAAAAAAAAAAAAAAAAATCTGTTATTGTTTCTACCAGTTTTCATGGAGAGAAGAAGCAATTCCCAAGCATCTCATACTGGACATAGTAACAATCCTCTACAGAAGCACATTGTCCTTAGCAGCTAATCCTGACTACTTTGAACGTCTAGGAGTCCCTCTCCAACTCAGTAATGGGGTCTTGCTTCGAACATTATTGGTGATAATGCCAGCAGTGAAAGTAGACGTAGAGTTCATTATTTAACTTCCACAGGTTATCAGGCAACTTGTTTCTGAAAACTTCAGAAACAGTTTGCTTACTGTTTCCTCTTGGGCATAAGAAGTGAGCAGGCACAATTATGTGCTAGCTCAACTTGTGTCATGCAGGATTTCCTATCATTCAGAATCATATTTAGCATGGTTCAGGGACCTGCACATCAGCAGTTCTGCAGATCCTTATATCTCATCAAAAACCCAGGACTGACACAGGGCAGCTGCAGAAGTGGAGTGTGAGATGGCCTTTGGTTCTGCTACAGACCCTTTCTGGAAGCACAGGAAGAGTCATTTGCCCTCCTCTTGTGTAAATCACCACTAATGTCAGCGAAGAAATGCCCTGGTTAAAAGAAAAAGGAGACATATAGGTATTATGTCAGTTCTCATCTAGTGTTTCACTCTTCTAAAGATATTTTTCATGATATGAGTTAGTAACTCCTGCATTCCCTTTAGGTTCTGCTCAGCTTAAAGGAGTATTAAATAAGAAATGACATGTAGGTGAGATGGATCAATTCCTGCTGTTATTGCAGAGATACAGGGGTTTTGAAAGGTAGACTCCATGGCCATCCCTCTCTGCATAGACAGGACTGTGCAGATGGGGGCACTCTGGCTAAATTCATTCTGAATTCACACGCTGGCTTAAGACTTAAGGTGAAGGATACTTCCCCAATATGCATATTTTAACTGGCCATGCTGCCTGCCTGCATCAGGAGACACACACACAGGCCAGTCAGGTTGTTCTATTAGTGGAGCAGTGGAAAAATAACAACCCGGACAGCCCAGTGAATATTGATTTGCTCCTAATCAAGCCCAGGATGTGTCACATGGTAATTTCTATGCAATGCATGTGATCCCACACACTGCAGCTGGTAACTGCCTGTGATCCATGCCCTGCATGCATCAGGGCAGTGTGGAAGGGGGACTGTGCTAAATGCCTGACCCTCAGGAAAGGCTTGGCTGCTATCAAGCTGAAGTAAGGGGGTGTATAAAAATACTAGGGCTAGTTTGTACATATCAGCTACCCTGTCCTTACATATCCCCCTTCTTCATCTTCAGGAGTGCTGCCCTGGATGGCTATCACAGAAATCTCATGTGGACTACTGAGTCTGGGAGGAAGAGCGTTCTCTGCATAGCACAGGTGGTTGTAGAATCATAGAGTAGTTACGGTTGGAAAGGACCTTAAGATCATCTAGTTCCAACCCTGCTAACAGGGGCAGGGACACCTCCCACTAGACCATGACACCCAAGGCTATGTCCAACCCGCCCTTGAACACCGCCAGCGATGGAGCATTCACAACTTCCTGGGCAACCCATTCCAGTGCCTCACCACCCTTACAAGAAAGAATTTCTTCCTCAGATCCAATCTAAACTTCCCCTGTTTAAGTTTGAACCCGTTACCCCTTGTTCTCTCACTACAGTCCCTCATGAAGAGTCCCTCTCCAGCATCTCTATAGGTCCTCTTCAGATATTGGAAGGCTGCTATGATGTCTCCATGCAGCCTTCTCTTCTCCAGGCCTGATGCTTCCATCCATTTCTGCCAATCTAAAGCATAAGCTCAGGCTTCAAGCTGCAGGAGCTGTTTCTTGGGGAAAAATGGCTCTGTTCTGTTCACAGAACATAGAATCACAGAATGGTTAAAGTTGGAAGTGATCTTGAAGCTCATCCAGTCCCATCCCCCTGCCACAGGCAGGGACACCTTCCACCAGTGCAGGTTACTCCAAGCCCCTGTGTCTAACCTGGCCTTAAACATTGCCAGGGATGGGGCAGCCACAGCTTCTCTGGGCACCCTGTGCCAGGGTTCACCACCCTCAAAGGTGGAAGCTTTCAACAAAATTTGGACCTGGGACCCCATTTAATCCTTCTCCTCCTTTGGGTCATCCTCACTCTTCCAGTGCCTACAGAAAAAATAAAACAGTGTTGCTCCATTCCCTTCTGAAATGCCCCTGGTAATTTCTGCCAGTTCTGCTTGCATGAAGCTGGAAGGATAGATCAGGCCTTCCCTTGGCAAATCCTGAGCATCCACTGCTGACCACACTAGGGCTTTGGCTAGCTGGACTGTGCCTCCTTCACCAGGAGATACTTCAGCTCTTCACATGTTTCCAAGAGGAATTCAACCCCATGTAAAAATGCAGGGCCAAATGTCTCAGTACAAGAACTAGCCCTTGAAAAATCAGGTTCATGACAAATGCTAATTTCTGCTATTAATTTAGGTAGTAAATTTATTATAACTATGGGTTCCAGAGTTACTACAGCTATAATCCTACTAAAAAGATTAGCTGCCCAGCTGGTTCTTAACATGTTGGTGACTATGAATTATACTGCTGGAAAAACAAGTCATGTGGAACAGGAGCAGGGACTGGCTGACCAAGTTTAAATCTCATGCATAGATCTCTGAGAAGAAACTGGGACACTGGTGGCCCAGCAGAGAGAGGAGGAATTTATGTTCAAGGAGTCATATGGGTCTAAATGTAATGAAGGTAGGGAAGGTTTATCCCAAGAAAAGTGGAATTTAAAAGCTAACTAACAGAGAAGTTCAGCTCTGGAAAGATCACCATATAAAATCAGTGAGACCATCACCCTTAAGTCTTCTTGGTCTCTCAATACAGGTTTAGTCACAAGACTGTCCCCAGGTATTGTGTGTCCCTGTATGTTCCCTGCACAGTACTAACTCACTTTTTTCTTCTGTAAGAATGCCCTATTCTCCTTTGGGAGCCTTCCTGACCACAGATCTCCTTTTCTTGCTCTAGCCCTCAGTGCCTAAAATCTCTCAGACTTTCTGAGACTGAGATCTGAGCCCAAGTCCACATTCAGGTCACACTCAGCAGCCTAGCCCCAGATTTAATGTTCCCAGAACCAGTGTGAAGTTCAGAGCATTCCCCCTCCCCTTCCTCTTTTTCCCATCTATACATCATTATTATTCCTAACAAAAAGACCCCAAACACAAAAAGGTAGATGATTTCTCTGAGGTCAAAAGACAGAACACCACCAAGATGAAGAGGAAGAAGCTGTGGCTCTGGCCTCCCCATCAATTAGTGCACCTTTATAGCCTTTTGCATGCAATTCTTCCTACAAGTTGTCTTTGGGGACTGTTCAAGGATCCCCACTGTGTTGCCTATGACATGTGGTGTCAGTCACTAGCTGGCTGGCTTGAGACATTGCATTTGCTGAGAGAATATGGACTGCTGCAGCAGGATGGATATGCTCTGCACAATGTTAAATGATTCTGCTGAGAAGGAGAACTGAAAAGATGAGACAGGGCAGCTGGCTTAGTAGAGGGCTGAAGGCAACGAGGGTCACATTTGTTTGGTCTGTTCTGATAGGTATTATTTCTGAGTAATAGCAATGTCTCTTTCTAGTACTTGCAGGCTCAGCCTTCACCTGAACCTTTAAAACCACCTCAAAGTACAAGGAATGAATAAAGATGACCAGAATGAAAATTTTAATTCAGTGGTGCAGCAGTTGCAGAGGCTTTGCTCCTGAGTGCTCCTGTTTCACACAGACTGCATGATTGCTGCTACCCCTGGAGAGTAGACTAAGAAACTACTCAACCACCCTGTTTCCCATTAGCTTTGCCAGGGGCCAAGCCCCAGGATGATAGACTGGGGAGGATCAATTCATGATAGCTCTTCTGAGCTCTTCAGCACATAGAAAAACATACACTTGTGCACAGAGGTTTGCAAAATCAGTCTGTACACCCTGATCAGAGGTTCCTGGATGGGCATGTCTCCATGAACACAGGGCAGAACCCACCTCAGGTGTCTAGCAGAGCTCCACAGAGCAGGTAGATCTTGCCTGGTGTGACGGACTGTGGGCAGAGACCCTTCCATTGCTGACAAGGCATCACTGGCCATTTCTAGCATGAGTGTTTCTTCTTCCTCTACATCCAGTTTTTCAGGAGGGAATCTGTCTTTCTAACCAATCCCAACCCATTCTGCTGTTTAGCAGGAAAATTTAAGGGTTCATAGGTGGCAATAATTCAAGCTCAGGTCTATGAGCTTCTTGAGGCAGTCAATCTGCAGCAGACCAGCACTGGCTGTCTACAGCAGGAAACATTTCTGGAACTCTGCCACCAGAATCAGTGACTAGATTTGCAAGGAAGAAAGTGCAGGAAAAGGAGGTAATAAAAATATAATAACACTAAAATGAGAATTAATAAAATAATATAAAATAATAAACATTAAATCCAGGCTAAGCTGTTCCCTGGGGCCAAACTAGAGCAGCCCAGTGTACATGCATCTTGAGTCCCTTACCTGGATGATCCAGCTTCTAAAGCACAGCTCTGGAGATGCCCAGGTTAAACTGGTCTATGAGTCACCAGTACTTCTGCAAAGCCTGACACATCTCAAGAATGAGCAGGAAAAGAAGATTTTAAGGCAGAGATGAGCTCCCCCTACCCAGTGACTACCTGAGAAATCCATGAACAACCTGCAGGAGATGTCCTTGATGATTCTCAAGGGACTGTGGTCATCATAGAGAATGAATTTGGGTCAGTCTCCAAATCCACCCCATAGATCCAGAATGTCACCCTGCTGCCCGTAGTCGAAACACAAACCAACAAACCAACAGAGTGCCAGTTTATGCGGTGCTTTATTCAGGGCCCGGG
>JASSUY010010116.1:0-27474 GCA_032466535.1 Forpus xanthops | reverse complement strand
CTCATAGCAGCCTTCCAGTATCTGAAGGGGGCCTATAGGGATGCTGAGGATGGACTCTTCATGAGGGACTGTAGTGATAAGATAAGGGGTAACGGGTTAAGACTTAAACAGAAGTAATTTAGATTGGATATGAGGAATAAGTTCTTTAGTGTAAGGGTGGTGAGGCACTTGGATGGGTTTCCCAGGGAAGTTGTGAATGCTCCATCGCTGGCGGTGTTCAAGGCCAGGCTGGACAGAGCCTTAGGTGACATGATTTAGTGTGAGGTGTGCCTGCCCATGGCAGGGGGATTGGAACTAGATGATCTTAAGGTCCTTTTTAACTGTGAATATTCTATGATTCCTTAGCAGTTAGCAAGCTACTTGAGGAGTCCATCCCTTCCAGGGAAGGATACCTGGCTTCTTTAACATTGACCAAACTGTTTTTCCTCACCTCTTCCTTTTTTATCTGAAACTCTATATACTCCTTGAGTTTCTCCACCAGTCACTTGGGAGAGAACAGAAGAGCAGAGGTGGAGATGCTGTCCAAGCTTTCTCTCATGATGATCATAGTTAAACCTTTTGTCTGACCTGTCATAAATTGTACTTGGGGTCCCTAGAATCTCCAACATGAGAAAATGGTGCTTTATGGTTTACTATAGGAGCTCTGTTTGTATGTAGTGCTAGCTGTATATCAGGGAAGTCTTTTGAGATGTGTAGCTTATGATGCTTTCTCACAGATTTTTCTTGCGTAAATGGTGAAGCCTACCAAATCTTCGGAGTGAATCAGTAACAATTTCAGAGTACTGAATGAAGAGAGATGTTGAAATATGTGGGAAAAGGAGCAGTTTATTTCCAAAATACAGGAATAGTCATAGGAATAATACTTAGGAAAAAAAAAAGAAATGATACAAGAAGTTGCAGCGTTAAAGTTTTTCTAAAGCTCTAGCTTTGCTCTCCATGCGTAAGCTGACATCAGTAAGAACTGTTCTTTTCTGACAGTGTGAGCATTGATCCTAAAATTCTCCAGTGTTATGGATGTATGTTCTGCACTGATGCTGATTTCTTAATAATGTTCTATGTACAAATCTATCAGCAATTATCCATTGAATACAATTTATCAATACTTGAAAATCCATTTGAATTTTATGACTAGGTCAGGGATGTGTCATTGAATTGCACATCTTCATCTGATGAAATGCTCATTTTCTTAACTACATTTGTTCATCCAATCTATTTTCTTTATATTCTTAATATTTCTCAATATTTTTACATTAGCACATTTCGAGATGAGTTTAGCAGTTTGTCAGTTCCATGTTATATTCTGAATGGTTGTAGGACACTTACATGTATAAAGCTTGCATTTTGGAAGAAGCATTCTTTTATTGCTTTAGCTTCAGTGAATTGCAGTGAGTTTCACTCCAGTCCTTTGAATAGTTTGGTAACTAAACTGAAAGCTGTTCTTTAACCTGTGATCTCTCATGGTGAGGTAAAAGATGGTAAGCTTACGGAGTTGTGGTGTTTCCTCCAACTGCATTATTCAGCTGATAGCAAACTCCATGGTGTCCAGTACAGAAAGTAAGCTGAGAGACATCAGAAATGCACCTACGAGACTAACATTTTGTTTTTGTATGGGAACTTGTAACATGCTGTGTTTAAGCAAGGAAGCCTTTGAGTGTCAGCCTGCTTAACACCACCGATAAGGAACTGTGGAACATGCGATCACTTCAGGACTTCCTTCACCAATTTACTGTTATTTTGTTAGGTCTTAGTCTAACTGCCTACAGCTGCCGTTTCATCCAAAGGATCTTGGAGCTTCTTCAATGAGGGCTGTATATCAAGTTGCCACGTGTGGTGTCAGAATTGCCTTAAAAAAGTTTAAAAGAGTTATGTAGAAACTGTGATTGATAAGGAGAAATAATTTTGTGAGGTATGCACATAAAAACTCTGTTTCCTTGACTGGGAAAATGTGGAAGAAAAAAAAGATGATGACTTCTTGGAGTTTCATAATACCACCAAATTATATTTACATTGCTGGTAACAAAAGAAGCCCTTATTGTGCAGATGTAGGCTTAGCCTGTTTGGCCTTACTTACTGATGTTATGCCAGTCCAGCACTTCTCACAGCATGTGTCATGTTTAACTCTCATACTTGAGTTGATATGATTTGTGTGAGTGCACCATAAATCACAGAAACTGTATCCTACCTTTATGACCTTGTTTTGTTTAGAACATATTCTGTGTAACTGAAAGATGCCACAACTCTTAGTAAAGGTATGGGCCAATATTGCAGAGATCAAGGAAGCTATTTGCTTAGCATTTTTAAAAAATCACATTGGTTATTATATTATATGGTTTATGTAATCTAAATATGGATATTTGCCTGAGGAATGGAAACAAGCCTGGGAAGGAGGAATTTAATATTAGAGATGTTAAAGCGCTTTTGAAACAGTCATCAGTGGATGGCAAATCTCCAAAATTTGGTACCTTTCAGCAGAACATGGGTGTTTCTTAAGCTCAGCAGAAGCACTGAAAGCTGTTAAGCCTTTTTTTTCCCTAATCGCTTTCCCTTGTATAATAGACTTGAATTGACATTGGGGAAGTGAAAGATGAATCGAATGCATTTTCTGCCTTTTTTTCAAAGCAGTCCTTCAGCAAATCAAGAGTGGGTCTTCCTTGACCCACTTCCACTTGCAAGTTGCATCTTCAGGAAATAAATTCATGCCAGTAAGTATTTTACTGAATGCCAAACTGAGAATAACTATGATATTCTGAAACAGGATTAGGGACTTTCTTTGATTTCCCTTGTCTTTTACTTCACTGGAATACTGGAAAAGTACCAAACCGAAGAGCTCATAAAGAGTTGAAAAAGTGATGAAATCACTGAAGTGATGAATCACCATTTCCATCTCTTAAATCAAATCTTAAGAATTGGCTGCTCAGTTCCCTCTTCTAGAGGAAATACAGCATCAGAAGGATATAAAGTCAAGATGGAAATTTGGAGAAGATATTTGTATTGAAATAAATGTGTTCTGTAGGAGGGAAATATGAGGAAATGGATGATTTTCTTTCTGTGTAATAGCTTGAAAAATGTCATTATGCTTCACGTTAGCTGCAGATGAGCACGCCGTGTTATCCTACTTGCCTGTGATAGTAACACACCGCACATTTGAGAACATCTTATAGAACATGGCAGACACTATTGACTTGATTTAAGAAGACTGGTAACAAATAGCTAAGGTTCTGACATCCATTCTGAATGGTAGAGGCAAAGATACATAAAGCATTTAACTCAGGCTATCATGAATATTTGCCACTTGGCAGTAGGTACTTGTTTTTACTTGGCTTCTGTCTGTGAACTTCTCCCAAACCACAGTTTTAATCATTACATATACTTGAGATTTTCTGTCAGTCTTAAAAGTTGCTGGAGATTGATGTGCTAGTTGCAACTAATAATACAAATTCCTGATAACACATTTTTTAATCCCTCAAGTCAGTCTCTTCTAGTAATTATATATTCTGACCCCTAAAGGATCTTATGAATCCTTTGATCCTTCATAATTCTGATTATATAGTTCACAAGGAACAACATTCTCACGTTCACTGTATTCACGCTTCTGTACTGGGCAAGTCCACACAGATATGTCTTGAAGCAATATTGAAGCCAATTTCCAGAGCTGAGCTGCCAGGTGAACCTCTGCAGTCAAGCCTCGCAAGTCTGTGTCCTTACCTTACTTTGTGCTGTGTATTTAATCCATCCAGAAGCAGAGAATGCTCAGCTGTTAAGTCTGTGTTTTCAGCTCTGCAATGATTTGATAACATGTCTTAAAGGTCAAATCTATGTGAAATAATTTAAAAGATAAGACAAAAAAAAAAAGAAAAGAAAAAAGTTTTGGACACTGACGGCGTAGGTTTAGGGGGTTGATGTTGGGCCATTTATAAGTAGTTTAATTCCAGGTCCTTGGCTTGGCTAATTTGTGCCTCAGCAAAGCACAAGCAGGCGTTGTAACTGCTCAGCACTGGAGGTCGTACTGTTTGCCAGGATTTGATGTCTAGTGTAGGCCCAGTTGGAAAGCAGAAGACTTTAATTAAAAGGTACATGGGAAGGCCTGAGTTAAATTTGATTTCTCTAAATCCATAGATCTGAATGCATCATAATTTCCAAAGTAAGTCCGAGAAATTCTAAGCAAGTTCTAATAATTTTGCTTATCTTTATCCACGTCAATTTTTGCAAGCAAATAGAATTTCAGGAAGGACAGACCTGACAATAGTTATAAATAGGTCAGAACAGGGGAAAGTGCAAGCAAACCTATACTAACAATGCAAATAAGCATGGCAGATTTGCTGTTTCTTTCACAACTGAACTGCACTTTGATACTATACACCCTGTAAGGCTTTGAGAATCACTGATTTATTTTAAAAGCTACATTTACCCGTGGAGCAGCAATGCAATACCTCAAAGCCTACTTTGAGTAACTGCCCCTGTAATTTAGACCCTAGATGTACTTCATACCTTGGTCACACTTCTAGAGCGCCCACCAGAGACCCTTAACAAGTTTTCTGCTGATGTAGGATGCAACGCTCATCTTTTTCAAAGGAAGTAGCTCAGAGATGGTTGTAAAATCAAGCTTCCTGCTAGGTGGCAAAGAGAGACAGTGATTTGCAATGCGTTTCTGCACATGGCAGTGGGTGAAAAACAGCCAGCCACAGAGCCAGGTTTACAAAAATATCTTCTGTTTTACTGGCCTTTCAGAGTGACGCTGATTTTTAGTAAGTGTGGTTGTGAAAGACTGGAAGGAGAGCATTGATTAAGGCACTCTAGACTAGGAAAAACTATCTGAATGTAAGGAAAATGATCTCATTTCAGTTTGTCCATTTTAGTAGCCTATTTGAAAGGTGTTTTCTCCAAGTAATCTGTTACAAATTGCAATGCTCAGTGTGGAGGACTATGGTTCTGTGGTCAGCTCAGCTGAATCACTGAAGCAATTGAGCTTTTAAAAAAGTAACATTTTTAATGAAGAAATTCCACTGGCCACACAGGAGACTGTTGGACATAAGCACTCTTCTACTGCAGTCATTGGAGTTATCAGAGAAATATATTGTGGCAGGTAAAGCCATATATAATCTGTGCATTTACAGCCCACACCTCCACACCTGGAAGGTACTTCCTTGACTTGCATGCTCATACCCCAGGAATGTGAAGTGGAAGCTTTCCTAAGGAAAGCAATTCAAGATTATGCGGGCTTTTCTTTTTTTCTTCAGTGCTTTCATACCAACTCAACACTCAGCCAAGGTATCCATGGGTTGGATGCAAAGTAATTTTGACATAATATTTATTATAAACCAGAAGTTATATCAAGCAGTCCAAATGTGTGGTCAGCATTCTTCTTGTTGCACTGTTGAAATACATTCTTTTCAAATTTCTACAGAATTTTAACTTTCCCTTGGAATTAAAGAGCGGAAGCTTCATTTGTGCCATGTGAGCAAACCATCTCTTCTTGTTGGTATTACAATTGCATGAGTTTCTGTAGAACTCAGTTTGTGTTTCATGTTGTCTTCCTCTTTGAAATAGGTAATAGTGAAGCTGAAGAAACTTTATGGTAAGAAATGGGAGAAAACCTTACTTATAGTTTCTCTGTACTTTCTATTATAAAATTATTTTCCTTTATTTTGAAGGGCTATAATATTGCAGTGAATTATAATAGGAACTTGAAATTTGAAAGAGCCAAATAATTCTGACACACAGCAAGTCTTTTATTCATAAAAACTCATACTTTGCAGCATATATTTTGAGCTAAAAAAACTGGTTTTAAGCCCATATATTTAAGAATATTTGGCTCATGTTTATAAACTCACTACATAGAGAATGGGAAGAGAACATGGGAATAGATTATGGAGAAGACAAAATTAGTGTCAAAAGAAGATAATCTTTCCAGAGTAAAGAGGTCATAAAGTTTGATTTATGCCTTTTGAGGTGAGGCACAGGCATAACTAAGCACTTCTTGCTGTCTATTGAGGGAATTTTTGCAGTGGGCAATTTAAAAGGTGTATATAATGAGGATCTTGGAAGAACAAAAATGGAAGTACTTTTTCTAGGAAAATGCTTGATAGTTGAAGTGTAGGAAAGCACATAACAAGAATGGCATATGGAGGGGAAAAGGAGTATGGAGACAAGATGGAGGAGGGCAGGAAGACATGATAGTTGAGGTGCTTAAGACACTAGGTCTACATATAGCTTTTCGGATACATACGAGGAGTTTGATACTGGAGGTGTCAGAAAACACTGAAGATATTCAGACAAGTCAAGGTGAAGCGATGATTTAATGGGAATGGAAGAGCTGCATTTGAACAAAATAAGTAAAATAAGTGGCAAAGGCAAGAGTCTCCAGCATTTGAGGTACTAGGGTGTGAAGCTAGATTATAGAGTATGACCATGGAAGAAGAGGATGAAATTGCTTTAAGGACTGTCAGAAACTTTTAGGAACTACTTTTAGAACTGAGGAAAAATAAAATGTTTATTTGATAGAAACAGTGCCCGTGTGGGAAGTAAAATTCAGGGACCACATTCTGCTGTGCCTGAAGAAAATGCCTGCTGAAAACTCTTCCATATATTTTGCAGAATTAACACAATGGCTTTAATCCTTTTGTGGCAAAGAAAATAGGATTTTGTATTATTTTGTCTCAATTTTCTTGCTAGATAATGTTCTCTCAGCTTCCCGCTGCTATCTAAGCATCCAACAGAAGTAATCAGTGGGAAACCCTAAAATAACAAGAATAAAGCTTGCATAAAAACTTGCTATGTGTAAAATATATATGGATTGTTTGGATGGGTTTTTTTTAGAGGAATGACTACAGAACACTATTAAAAATGTGTATCACCCAACTCAATTCATCAGGGTTAGATTCAGCAGGTTTTTTCCATAAGTGTACCTTGAAGAAAAACTCTCCCGGAATATGGAAGTATGAACTCTGGGAAATAACTTTTATTTTTAAAGGCAAAATCTTTGCTTATTTTACTGGCTCTTTCACCTGCTTTCATGTGTTTTGGTCATCTCATTAATGACCACTTTGTTCAAATATCAGTCAAGATGTAGAGGAAAACCAAGTTTCCCTGTAATGTTTCATAAGTAGAGAAATTGAAAATGCACAATACAGTCTGTACGCTCCTCTAATGAGGAGATAATCTGAAAAAGTCCAGAAGAATGCTTAGAGTCAGGGTTCTGGAATTTTAGATATGCTTTGAATGCCAGTTTCTCCTCAAAGCAGCAGCTGATTGTAGAACTCAGTATTCAGGCCAACACGTGAATGTAATTGTATGCTGCTTTGTGGAACACATCTAGAGGATAAGCATGGTTCAAATTCTTGGCTTATAGAATCCCACTGAAATCAAATTAGAGTTTCACTTTATATTTCACTTCAGTTGAATTAATTGAGCTGTGTTTTCTAGTAGGCAGACAAAGAGAACTTTTCCAGATTGCCAAATGGTACTCAGGAAAGCTGAACATGAGCTTGAGGAAATAATTACCAGGAGACGTCTGATGGTTCTTTTGACCTCAAATTTAGTTTTATCACTTGACTAGAACTGTAATTGACAAGGCCTCTTAAAAGCTACTAGAGTGATCTGAAACTTCTGTGACAGAGTCCAGCTCCAGGTAACACATGGAATTACAGACATGCTGGGAAGTGCTAAAAATTAGTGAATAGGACATTTTACAAAACCAATAAAATAATAAAGAATCACCCAAAAGCCTTGTTTCTAGTTAATAAATGTATATCACTTATCTACACTAAGCTTAGGTGGCTGTAGAAGTCCCATTGGTCTCCACAGTACAAATTCTGAATACTGTTATAGATCTTATATATATGCAATATTGTACATATATTGATAAATAGTAATGATGTGCTTTCACTTACAAGAATAACTATACAAATGAAACTTCTTAAAAGCTAACATTTATCAGATGAGTTTTAAAACAGCTAGCAAAATTGCTTTCTGGATTGTTAATATTGATTTTTCTATACATATTGGAAAAGCACAGACATTTCAAGGAGTAGAATCAGGCTGGACAGTTTTGTTTAAGTTAAAGGACAGCGATCTCACAGTGTGTTCTCTGGCAAAAGAATCAGATTGACACAGGACTCTCTTTCTAAAGACTTAAAGAACAGTTACGCAATTAATAACAAAGTTGGTAAGAAAAGCCTTTTTAGTCAGGCAGGGAACACCAGGAGAAACAAAAGGCTTAAAGTCAAGAGAGAATGTTGAGAATGTTATTCTAAATGGTAAGGATAATTAAAAATGGGAGCAGTTTGCACTTTTTCATCACTGGGAAACAGAGAAATCAAGACTGATTATTTCTGATAGAAAATGTTTTGTTCAAACCCAGCTGTTGGTCTGTGAAGCTGGAATTAGTGTATGAAAATCAGCTAGTGCTAACCAGGAGGCTAGAGTACAGGTTTTAGTTAAAACAGGCTTTTCTGGACTGAGAAGGCTGTAATGTGTGAAAGAGAAGTATTGTGGTACCTAACTGTGAGCTCAGTGAATCAGTCCCTGGTGTACTCTTGTATATACCTCAGAAAGCATCAGTTTTGGCTTCAGCTTCACATTTAGTTTCATGACACATCTTTTATGTTGGAGTAAGTTAAATGGTGAAAGTCTGTGTTCAAATAGGAATGTTCAAAATGCTTGCGTGCATGTGTGTGTGTGCTAAGAAAACAAAACCTGGTGGTGTTTGACTTTTTATGTTGTTTAATTTGCAGTGGGAATCCAACTTTTCATTGTAGTTGGTACTAAACTACTGGTGTTGCAAAGAGCTGAGCTGAATTCCATTCTGTCAAAAAATGCAATTTCAGATTTCGACTGCAAAATTATTATTTGTAGTGGTGCAAGAAGCACAATGAGTAGGGTCTGGCTTTCAGATCTTGGGTATTCTGTGTGGTAGAGATGACATTTAGAGAAATCATTTGTTTTTCAAGCCTATTGAATGTGATGTAAACTCACTGGTGGTGGAGGACAAAGCACGGAGCCCTTGGAACTAACTTCTGACACAGTTTCTTACTTGAAACGCATTTTAAAACTCCACCTTGGCTTTGTTGGGCTGTTGAAGCACAGATGATGTTCAGATGATTCAAAGCTCTTTACTGTCAGAGCAATAGTCAAAGGCAAAAAGATGTCCGTGGCTCCAGCACGTGCTTGGACATCCTTCAGTCCTGGCAATACTGAGCAGCTCAGTGCCTTCCTCATTCCTAAGCCTTTCTGGGTTTCACCAACCAGGCATTCTGGTGTTCACTTCAGCCATAGGAAGCTCCTGATGAAATCTGTTGGAAAAGCTCTGCCAGAAGCATGCCCAGGTGCAGAGCTTGCTGCATGCGGGACATATAGGAGACCTAGTTTGATTCCCCTTTGCTGAGCGGGTTGTAGCCTGTATCTCCAATCACCCCAAAGACTGCTCTCCCTCATGCAGCACAGGACACTCTGGCTGCTTCTTAGTCTCAGATGACTGTTCGTACCTATTCCTGGCTTTTCGTCACTTATGAACTAACTAGGGTCAATTGACCTGCTTGGATTTAAGAAAGTAAAGGAAGGCTCACATGAATATATGTCCTTGAGTCCTAAAGCTGATTTAGTTCCTGCACAGCATTTGTTAACAGGAAAGTACAGGGCTTTGTTGTGCCCTGAGTGTGCATTATCACACTTAGCTCAAGCCCCTAGTTTTGAAGTTCTCTCTGTTTCCACACATGGTGGAGGGAGGATTAAACACTTTACTCTTTGCTCTGGATTCCAGGCAATGGAAGGGCAATCATGTGCTGACATTAATCCTGGTGTGAAGTTAGCACTTCACCCTATGTGTACTGATTATCAGTTAAAAGCTGTGACCTGTCCTTTAAATACAGAGCAGACCATTCTGAGATAAACATCATGAGATCCACCTTATAACCCAGCAGACCATGACAGTTGCATATAAAACATTATAGTACAGCATGCAAACATTTACAACTAAGTAGGTTAAAGCAGTAGACTACCATAATTATCATGTACTAAATAATTAGCATTAATTACTTAGAGGATTAATTAGTTTACTTCTGAAGTACCAAAGATGGAAAGCAAAGAGTAACTGTCATGCATCATGACCTGTGTTCCCTTACAACTGAATAACCTGGTCTTAAACCTGTCATCTTCCTTATACAAACTTGTGTTCCTTTTGGCTGGAATGCGGCAGCATTATTGACTGGATTCAGAAAGATTTTGTGCCATGAAACCTATTCAGAAAGTGTTCCTTCCTCCAGTCTAAATGACTGATTGCAGCTCTCCTGGGGGAGAACCCAGACTCAGAGAATGCAATTAAGATTCATCACGTGCAAGGAGTGAAACTCTTCCCCGCGCATTGATCTGTAATAGATTTTTATACGCATACTAGCAATAAGAATCTAATTACTACATACTGAGAGCAAAATTCCCCCTAGAAAAATTAACTATAATGAGCTCAAAGGTGCTGTTCAAGAACCTCTGTAGCACTTCTGCCTCACCAAAGCCCCATGTTCAAGTACCCCATTTTCTGAAGTACCAAATGCCAAGATCTCTTAATGAACTTATTGGGAACAATGGATGGTTTTCAAAACCTCTGATTCCAGGAGCCTTTGAGGCATGAGGGATGGAGATGGCTTTGTGTAGGCTCTGAATTTATCTGGTATAAAACAGAAATGTGGGTATATGAGAGATGTGTTGGCTTGTCAGCTGCTCTTAGCAGGTAGGCAAGACTGCTCAGAACTAAAAAAGCTGCTTCATTGTGATTTTCTTTGTATTCCATGTATCCAAGAAAGAAGAATTATTTGCAATGCTGAGTTTTCTGAAAATTGAAAATAATCTGACTTGTCCCTTCCACAAATAAAAAAAAAGAATTAAATCCCATTGTACACTATGGCAATTTTACTGCATTAATATTAAAGGATGATTAATGGAGTTATAAATCTGTAAAACCAGGAAACTACAAGGAAAACTCTGTGATAAATCCATAACCAGCAGCACTGGCAGGCAGCGTTTTATCTGGATATTGCCACAGTCTCGATCAGTTCATTGTCAAGAGACAGAGGCCAGCTTCCATGTATTCTCAGACATGAAGGGTCAGGAAGTGACCTTCAGCTCTTTTAAATATTTTTAGAGCAATTATGTTTAGTCTTGCTCTTAAGCACCAAACCCCTTTATGACAATTTTATTTATCCTCACTGAAATGATGTCAAAGTGCACCTTCTGTATATTAACTACAGACAAGCGATGAGCTATTCAGCAGGATCTGAAACCTCAGTGAAGAAGAGGTTTAATCATCTGAATATGACACTGGGATTATATTGTCTACAAACCTTAAATATCCCCTGTTTCCTTCAGTCTTTTTTTAAGAAGGAGGTTAAAAGCATGAGGGAAGATGCACTGTATGTGGCAGCAAATACTAACACCAGTGTTTAACATAGCATGTTTCTAACTTCACTGAGTTAAATATCAGTTGCAGCTGTGTTTTTTTCCAAGTGACAGCATGCTATTCCTTCCATGGGAGTTCTGATTTTAGTTATGGACTTATTATAACTCTGAGGAAGTAATTAAATATGTTTGTAACCCTTTGAAGTTCCACATGTTCTACCAGAGGTAATTACTAAGCCATAAAACTTCTCTTTGCTCTTTCCTAGTTTCAAGAAAGGCAGGTTATTTAATCTGTGAGTTTATAAAGACTATAGACTTAAATGATGAATCACATAAGATGATAAAAAAATAAATGCTGGTTATCTGACATAGGGAGTGTGTGAGCAGTCACAGTATAAATTCTGTGTAGCTAAACTATGTACCCCTACTTTAGAAGTAATTAACACATTAGAATCATAGAACCATAGAATGGTTTGGGCTGGAAGTGATTTTTAAAGGTCAACCTGTCCAACCTACCTGCAGTGAGTAGAGACATCTCCAGCTAGATCACATTGCTTACATGATTGGCCATCTGCTTTGGTTTGCAATTCTCCCTTCAGCAGAAGCATTTGCAGTACCTTTGTTTGAACCAGTTGTTAAAAGTGCAGCAGGTTGTGAAGAACTGACTGGCTTTCATCTTTCTCCCCCATTCTACTAGATTTCCTGTAGGACCAGCTCAGTTTAGCAGGAGCTTCTCCTTCTATTTGAACAGGCTCGGATCTGGAAGGTGGTGTCCCATGTGATGAGAAACAGGAGAAAATCCCTGCCAGCAACTTGTTCTGACATCTGCCTCATTTTCCTCTCTGTCTGAAATCCTCCCACAGCTAGGCTTGGGTAAATTCCCACTTAGACCTGGAGGATACAGGAGCCCCCTTTTCATCCTGCTTCCTACCACCCCCCTTCTGCTCTGATTCAAATCTGGAAACTGCCAGATGATTTCTAAAGAGCAGCAGAGCTTCACTGTAAATGGTCAAGAGCTTTACCCTGAAAGAAGGAATCGCAGCTGAAAGCCCTCACACATTCATTGTAGGTTCTCATGTGCTTGTTCTTGGAACGTTTGCACCATTTTGTTTCAAATGATAGACACTTATCAGGTTCTAAGGCCTCTGTTCCAGTGGTAGCAGCATTTACAGAATTAGGTTTTCTCTAAATAACATGTTTGTTGGCAGTTTCTATAGTGAGATCCTGAACTGAATAAGGCTGAAGATGAATCTGTTCCATCCTCTTCAGAACAGCTGTTTATGACGAAGCCTGATTTGCTGTAGTGGGAATGAAAACTGGTCCTTGCCTCTGGTCTGATGATCCACTGAGTAAAATCCATAATCCATCTTCAAGACCATGAGTTTGAATTCATCAATAAGCATTTCATTTGCTTTCAAAAGAAGGAAACTGTTTCTAGTATTAGCCAATTCTCTGGTATCTGAAGCATTGCAGGTTTTTCAGCAAGGGTGATAACAAAAAAACCTGGCGGATGACGATTTGCAGAGGCTGCCGCTGCTTCTAAAGGCAGGGATAGGTAATGCTGCTGTGGAGGCAAGGATATGTATGTCTTATCTTTAAGTCACATAACTGCTGAATGTAAATCAGCATTACTGCCTCATTCGTCAGCATGATGGCTTTAATTGTGGAGCTGGAAGATTCATTTATAATGTCTGGAAAATGGCCCAATTTTCAGGAGGAGCATTTGGATTAAGTGGTCAATGAAGCAACGAAGAAGTAATTGTAACACTGGAATCTTATTCTGATCCAAAAGAAAACTCCAAAGAATATAACCATAAATAGCAACTATTTTTATTTCTACAGGTTCCTGGATTCATTAGGATTTTGATGGTATTTAAGCATTACATCACTGTACCTGCAGTCAAGTTAATACTAATTTTTGTGGCCTGAACAAACAAAAAGGCAGTATCTTCAATACTAAGCTATGTTAAGAGCTGGGCAGGATTTGCCTGCTTTCTTACCTAAAGTCTTACAAATCCAGAAGCTTTATTTTTAATTAGTTAACTGTTATTGAATTGTCCCTTTTCCTTCTATGAATTCCCTACAGAAACAGGGCAAACTCTAACTGTGGATAAATAGTAAGACATACTATCTTTTCACAATTATTTGCAGTGATTTGCTCCTTCTGCCTGGTCCTGTCCCTAATGAGATTTCCAGAATGTATGTTTTGCTGTGATTAAAGCATACAAAAAGAAGAGCTGTGTCCACAAATGTCAGGAGATGAGCATGGGGAAACCTTTGTATATGCTCTTCCTTTTAGAAAGTAGAACAGTTATCAGAATTCACCTAAAAGCCTCTTGGATATCACTGGTGTTTCTTTAGACACCTTAGCCTACATTGTTATCCTCCTTCAGTTTAAGCCCATCTGAAATTCCAGAATAGTGGAGAGAAACAAAACACGGTTTCCACAACATATAATGGAAGCAGAGAGAGAAAGGAAGAAAGAGTGAGATTGTTTGAGTAAAGAGCCATGAAATATATCATAATCACAGGTTGCACATCCTCCATTGCTTGTGAGGGTTCTTAAGATCCATTTTTATAAACTGAAACCTTCTGAGCTTTCTACAAGTAGACTGGAAGTATTGTTCTGTTAGCAAGAATATTAGTGACTGTGGAGATGCACGTAGAGTGTTTATCAAAGAATAAAATGTGTGTATCTGCAGATAAGTCAGTAGCAACCATTGTCCCAGCAGCTAATAGAGTTGTCCTGAGCCTGCATTGTTCTAACCTTGCAGGAGGAACACATAATGTCTGTATGGGGAGCTCATAGCAGCTTAACCTTATGAATCTTGATCTCTTATGGGAGCACAGCCTACAGAGCTATTGCCACCAGAACACTAGCTGCTCCTCACAAAAAGGAAGGTGCTTGAATGTAGACATTAGTCTTCACAACGTGATAGCTATTTTCAACAACAGAGGATGGTGCTGAGAAGTGCTTTCTACAAATCTGAGTCAGGAGAGCCCTTTTCTTCCTTTCCTATGTCATTCTGCACAGCTTGATGTTGCCCTAAATATTTTACTACTATTGAGAAAAACATCGTAGCAGAACAGACTGAATTTATACCTACTGACTTTTGAGAACTGGCTGCAGTGACTTTGTCCTGGCAGGTGGTCCTGTCCAAACTGAAACACGGTAAGCTCCCTCTGAACATCAGGAAACACATTTTTACTGTGAGGGTGACCAAGCACTGGCTCAGGCGGTGTGGTGTGGTGGGATGACCTACACTGGATGTTGGTTGCCCACCAAACCGCTCTGTCAGTTGCCTCCAGCCAGACCCAATACACTTGGAGGTATCCAGAAGCCATCTGAACACAGTCCTGAGCAACCGGCTCTAGGTGACCTTATTTGAACAGTCAAAGGGACCAGATGACCTCCAGAGGTCCCTTCCACCCTCAACCTTTCTGTGATTCTATGAGGTCTTTGTCTTCAAAAAGCTTTTTACCTTATGTGAATGCTTATACAGCAGTGACAAATTTATTTACTTTAAAGCTTGTTACTAAGAAAAATAATGTATTGCTTGTAGCTGATCCTTGTTCATCAAAGTGGTTGTTAAATATATTAAGAATGTTATTTCAGGGAGGTGTGGAGCATAAAGAAGCAGCAGCAGCTGAAGAGCTGTAGCTATTTGAGACCATCCTTCCAATTATTTGCTGGACGTCTTAATTAGACGACAGTATGGTGTGACATCTCTCCCTTGGGCATTATTAAAGCAGTATTCTAACACGAGTTCTTCACTTTTAAGCCTTCCACTGATTGGAAGGCTCCTGATGACACACTGAAAGTTACTGCTTCTTAGGGGTTTCAGAACCACTTTCACCACCTACCGAACAAATGGCACCAGAAAGATGACACTGATGTCACCTTCAAGATGTCATTTCAAACGGATGGAGGATGTTGACAATCAGGGTAGCATAATCCTAGTGGGCATAAGGACAGCAACTGTCTTTTTTCTCTGTTGCTAGTCAAATGCTGGAAGCACCAAGGTTATTATGCCCCTGAAGCATATAGAAGAAGGAGTTCTAATAAAGTTTTGAATTCCATCTTAGGTGACTAGCTTAATTCACTTGCTTCCTCAAGTTGACTCAGAGGTTTTCCACTTTTTGGGCACCAACAAAGGGGCTTTGTAGATATTTGCAAGGAATCCATAATGGGTATTCAGTACTGCTGAATAATTGTTCAAAGTATTTTAGAGTAATTTTTGAACTGGAACTAAGTCATACAAATCACACTGAGCTGTTGTCTGGGGAATTCTAGCTTCAGCTCAGTGGGAAGCTCGTTTTTAAACTTCACTGTAAGCATGTTTAGATCTTAACATGAGACTGCTTTTAAGATAGCAAGAGAAAACCAACAAAAAGTGGAAACCTGAATTATCTTCTACTTTATGTTAGCATTTTTTCTTGATTATTCTTTGCTTTAGACACTAAATACACATTTAATTTTTTCATTGTCATCTCTGTTTTCTCTTCTTTGTTTGGCCCTGGAAGGCTGCTGGATCAGAAAAAGCTCAGGTTTTCTCATCATTCAAATTGTAGGTGATGTGAAAAGCAGATGAGTTTGAACTGCTGGCAGCAGAGTGGGCTTGAGCCTGCACTTCCATTTCAGTATAGATGTTTCCATCCCACTAATACTGAATTATGCAGTTATCTCAGACATACTAAATGATATCAAACTAAATGATTTGGAAAAAAGAGTTCAAGGGACTTGTTCCCTGCTCCGTAATGTTCACATGGAAAAGAAAAAAAAAGAATAAAATAGTACTGAAAGCCACTGATATTTTCTCAAGTACTTTTTTTTAGTTTCTGATTAACTGGCTTATAATTTAATGTAATAGATCTATTTAGCTCTCTGGGTTTGTTCAGTTTTAAACTACTCTTTTTTTGTCTTCACTAGTTCGGGATTTTATAGCTTGTGATCTGCTTGTGATCTCCCATCTTTTAGTCACCACTTAACCATTTCTCATACACTGATTTCTCAGAGTTCCCCTTAATCCCTTTGTCTGCCCTGTATGCATCCTTGTTGTGCTGTGTCTCCAGTCCAGTGGTGGTTTTCATAGAATGAACTAGGCTGGAAAACATTTAACTTCTTTTAAAGATATTGCCAATACAGGTTCTAGTCATCCTGAGTAACAGCAAGCACTGACTTCACTGTATAAGTTTGTTGCACACACCTACATTGCAGTGTGGGTCTGAGTGGTTTATTTCATCTCACTTTTCTATGTGTGTTCTATCTGTCTTGGCTCTCTCAGGCTGTGAATTTTTGTTTTGTTTGACTTGCTCAGCAAAACTTTTTTAGGGATTTTTTTTTTATCTGGAATGTGTAGAGATTAATAATTATTACAGTATCAAGCCACTTTCTATGTGTCCCAGATGTATTTTATGTTATCTGCAGTTGTCTGATAGCTATATTCTTACATATCTATATATAAAACCAGTGCAATGATGTTCTAGGTGATGCAGGCATTTTGTTCTGGGCAGTTACATTGCTGCTGTAACTACAAAGAGTTCTCTGAAAAGTTTAAGTGACTGAATCCTATTCTGAACTATTCTGAACCCTAAAATAACATTAAAAATTTATACAATGATGTGAATGGTGTTCCATGAATCACCATCTGCCTTGGGAGAGATTCTACCCCATGATCCAGCCAAATATCAGATGAAATCACAAGGTCCCTCTCATACATATTCCTCTAGGAATGAGTCAGATGTCTGGCCATTTCTCCAATGCTTTTCCTGTGCTTTCCTAGATCAAAGGTGATGTATATAATGCAAACCAAAGACTTATCACCAGATAATTCCCTTTCTTCAAAGCTCCACATTTTTGTTTGAAACATTCATTAGAAATATATCAGAATTTTTAATTATTATAATTTACTGTCTCCGAGGTTTGGACATAGTCACTGTGTAAAGTGGATGCAACTATTAAAAATACAAACCAAGATTTTACTACTGGACAGGAATAGAATGAGGTGTTTGGAAACAAAGGAGCATTAGAGAATTATGGCTATAATTTAAAGGAGGGGTTGAACATTTTAAAATGGTTTAGCTTTCACTCTTGCAAGATAAATGATGATAGCCTTTTACAATTAGGATATCCTAAGTTATAAGGAATTCTGCTAAACTTCGACATTACAAACCCTTCTTTTCCCACTGCAAGATATGAATTCCATTTGCATGCCCACCATTGGGAATTACTGTGGGCTGCCGCGGTACAACAATATCACAGAATGCCGTTTAGATGTGATTGCCCTGGTTTGGGAAGTGAGGATGTTCAGCCACATGGACACTCGTGCTGCTGTAATGGGTTGTCCCAGAGCTGGAGGGTAATAATCCCTCTCATGTGTCCTTAAATTACTGCAGAAATAGCCTGGAACTGTTCATCTGACTTCAGATGGGGAATATGTTGTTTTAAAGGAGCCAAGAAAGAGTGTAAGGGCATACCTAGTAAACTCTTTGTGCACTATAAATAATTGCAGCTTAAATGTGCTTTCTGGAATGTTTGCATACTCTGGATTTGCTTTTTTACCTCAATAAAATCTGTCACTTAGACCTAGCAAGCATTTGTTCTGCTTTGCATCACCTATAAACCGCATTGACTTATAGTGTTTTCCATTGTAGCTGTCACAATTTTACAGACTCTAAATCAGGATGGAACTTGTCTTTGTATCTGTCTACAGGCATAATATTTCCATCCTGATTGTCACGGACAGGACAATTATTTCATCCAGGGCTTCTCCGGATTGACTTTTTCATGCTCACACAGTTAGTGCCTGGTGGAAGGTACATCAACTGTATAATGTATATGAATCTGTTCCCCAAACCACTCAGAAAAGCACTGTTTTCTCTCTTTGATATTGTTTTATTCTGATTAGTTGGATGCTAAAGAATAATGCTAAATCATGTACAATTGCGTCACTAAAGCTGAAGTAATAGAATGAATATGATTTCTTTGTTTAATGATTTCATTGCAATTAGTATATATCATCCATAATCTTTTCATGATTATCCTGTGATATCTGTCTGCCATTTTGTTGTTCACTTGCTGAATTTCAGACACTCTGTCCCACATTCTGCTATTTTTTCAGTTCCACCAGCATTTATGCAGCTAATGAAAAAGTGGTCCAAATATATCTTGTGAAACTATGTAAAAATCATATTTTTGTTTTGGGAAAATTAATTCCTGTGTTCCATTGGGCAGCTTTGCAACAAGACCACCCATAAGAAGCTAGAAAACCTGCATGCTTTATGAGGTACTTTAGTTGTCATGTTATACTTTGTTATAGGTCCCTTGATAGTAATAGTAAATGGAAATCATCCTTTAGGCATAGAGTCACAGAAAGGTGATTCTAGCTCCAACCACCTGCCACAGGCAGGGACACCTTCCACTAGACAAGGTTCCTCCAAGCCCTGTCCAACCTGGCCTTGAACACTGCCAGGGATGGGGTATCCAGAGCTTCTCTGGGTAGCCTGTGCCCGTGCCTCACCACCTTCACAAGGAAGAGCTTCTGCCTAAAATCTCATCTCAGTCTCCCTCTGTCAGTTTAAAGCCATTACCCCTTGTCCTGTCCCTATAGACCCTTGTCTAAAACCCCTCAACAGGGTTCTTGTAGCTCCTTCAGGTGCTGAAAGCTGCTCTATGGTGTCCCTGGAGCCTTCTCCAGGCTGAGCAAACTCAGCTCTCTCAGGCTGTCTCCAGAGCAGAGCTGCTTCATCCAGCCTTAGCAGCATCTCCATGGCCTCCTCTGAACTTATTCCAAGTCACCCTAGAATTCATTTTCCTTGATCTCAGGCGGTTGTAGATGAGTGGTTGTACATTTGGATGGGTAAATCCAGATCCTCTGTATGCTCTGTAGATTAAGATCTACATGAAGCTGACACGTTGTGTATCACTATGGCTGAATCAATCGGTGAACACTTACTTTTCATAATGGTTTTTTTTTTTGAGTGTTGCAAGCAGGTTATAGAAAGTGTGTTCCACAATTGTTTTCTGTTGCTGCAATTGTCACAACCAGCAATAAAGAAACTTGTTAACACTGTCTGCCATTGAACAGCAATACATACGTTTCCAGTGGCTTTCTAGATCGTCTGCTTATGATGTAGAAGTAATTCTTTTTACCTTTGCAATCACAGATTTGTAACAAGGCTGCCCCCTTCTTTCTGTTTATGCAAGTAAGTTTTCCAAAATTCATATTGAAAAGAGGGAGGGAATGTATTCTGTGGGCAAACTAGACTTCATCTTATGGCTTTTGCCCCAGTGAAATGTTGTAAGTAATCACAGGCTTTATGCTGTTCTTGGATCTTCTGCAGTCTCAGCTGCCACTGCTGTATGATGTACATTGATTTCTATTTGCTATTCAGATAGAGAGAAAGCTGTTTAATCATTTGGTTTCTGACTTGTTAATAATAAAACTGTCATCTTTAATAAGTTTATTTTCAATAGAACTACAGTCTGTGCCACAGTTTAACACACTTTCTTATGATTTTTAAAGTAAAAAATGGTGGTAAGGATGAGGCAATATCACTGTAATTTCTTCTTATCAAGTGAACGCCTTTGTGATTTGCAGTGCTGTTCAACACACAGGGAATGAAAGCTATTTAATCATACTCCAGATGAACTGTAAATAAAGTTTTACAGTTGTCCCACATCAAGGGAAATGAAAAAAGAAAAAGGGGAGAGATCTTTGCTCAATATAAGAAGACTTTCTCTATTAGTGAAGAACAATGTGTCTATTCTAGAACGTGAACAGCTTTCATATCACTAAGATTTTACCACCCCGTCACATCTCATTGATGTTCTGCTTCATTAAAGCCTCACGATAGAAAAGTTATTAATATGCAGAGATAAATTTATATCAGATTGCAGTAAAAAAACGCAAAATTAATTTAATTACTGATGTTATATGATGGGAAATCACTAATATGATTAGAGTACCTGGCAGATAACAGTAAGATATTTGAACAAGTCCACCTGAGTTTGGAGAAGTCAATGATCCAAGTCTCAGATACTGAAGGGAGTAATGAATGAATGGAGGAAGCAGCAGGGCTGGACTCCAATTAGAAGAGCACAAATCACTTTGGCTTAATGGATCTGCAGCTGGTTTGCACTTTGGGCTGGACTGTTCTCTGCAGTGAAGTTGTTCCTCCAATTTAGCACTTGGTTCTGTGACTGATTATAATCTGTAAGTATGTGTAAGACTTTGTCAATAAGATAATGAATTACATTTTGAAGTATTCCAGGTTAACTGTGCTTCAGCAACATCTATTGTTCTGCATTTCATTGATGATAGAAGAAGATATAATCTGTAGAACCAGATTAATCCCTTTTGCACTTCTAGCAGTGTGAGCAGTGAAATTGTGGGACAGCAGCTAATCCAATTAATAGAAGTTTCAAACAAAAGGTATTTACAAGATTTGTTCACTGTGGAAACATAAGAATTCCATTCTAGATGTTCTAGATGTTCAACACGCATTAGCTCAATGGGCCAGAATTCTTCAGGCACGTGTGAGGTGTGAGCTAAGTGCTCATCTTGTTCACAGCTTTTGCCTTGTGTGATGTGCAACAGCTTAGCTGAAAATGCAGAATTGGCTAGGTTTTGTGAAATCTCACAGGAGACTGAATTTCTGCTGCTATTGTCATGTAAGTGACAAAATGGTAGCTTAGAGATGTCTTAACATATATTTACAACTTAAGAATGCTTTCTGGCACTCTGTGAGCATACTTTGTGTTTTTCAGCTGGAAATTTATAGCATAAGGTACTTGGGATGGTGAAAAGTTTGTCAGATATGTGTAATGAAGTTCTGATAGAAATCAGTTAAAGGGAAACCAGGATCACTGTATTCTTTGAAAACAGAAGCATATTAACAGTGGGAAAGACAAAATTGAATATCAGAATAATATATCAATGGAAGAAATTTGATATTGATCTCTATAAAAAGCTGGATGACTGGATTGGAACATTTTCTGTGCATTATCAGGGTAGATTAAGAATAACTTTTCTCAAATAATTGAAATAATATCAACATAGTTCAGTTCAAAATAAGGTAATTCTGATGCGTGGCTTGATAACACAGGCCACAATATTTAGTAATGTTATTTTTTTATCAAGAAAGTGTTGTGGTTTAAGCCCAGCTGGTAACTCAGTACCGCACTGCCATTCGCTCACTCCCCCACCTTTCTCCCCCTACTCCTGAAGGGGTGGGGAGGAGAATCAAAACATTGTAACTGCCACAGGGTTGAGATAAGAACAGTCCAGTAACTAAGGTATAACCCAAACCACTGCTGCTAACATCAATGATGACGAGAAATACAAGGGAAGAGAATACAACCGCTCACCACCCACTGACTGATACCCAGCCCGATCAAGCAATGATCTAACCCTTCCGGGTAACTGCTCCCAGTTTATATAGTGGGCATGATGTGCTGTGCTATGGAATACCTCTTTGGTCAGTTTGAGTCAGGTGTTCTGTCTCTGCTTCCTTCCAGCTTCCCCTCCTCCCTGGCAGAGCATGAGACTCAGAAAGTCCTTGGTCAGAGTAAACACTACTCAGCAACAACTAAAAACATCAGTGTTATCAATGTTGTTCCCAGGCTGAAAGTCAAAACCACAGCACTGCACCAGCTACTAAGAAGGAGAAAATTGACTGCTACTGTTGAACCCAGGACAGAAAGTTTAGAAAAATAATGTGTTTCTTTTGTTACTGTGTCTTTATGAACTTCAGCTCCTCGACTGCTTCTTAATGATGAAACAGAGCCAAGCAGTGGTTGTGGGCCACTGCACACAACTGCTAAGTTGTAAACACAGTTCTTGGCATAGTCTCGTCTTGTGACAATGAGGAATCTCCCAGACAATTCCCAGACTTGTGATGATGAGATGACCATGATTTAGGGACTATCTATAACAGGAATTTTAGCCACAACCTTTCTGTTTTGAAAGGTAGGAGAAATGAACTGCCCATAGAAGGGGGGTTGGAACTAGGTGATCTTAAGGTCCTTTCCAACCCTAACTATTCTATGATTCTATGGTGTTTTTTTCCATCCCCTTGGCTTAAGTTTCCAGTACTTTATGATGCAAGCTTATAATTATGGACTTATATTTATTATGGAGTAGTTGCCAATGATGGCATAATTTCCATATAACATACAGAAAGAATTGTATTATTAAAAAAAAGATCATCTTCCACAGCAGTGTTTTGGGCTTGTATTGTTCTTCGTATGCCCCTTTTGTGCTTCCTTTCTATAGAGAAGAGTGCATTTCAGACACCTGATCCAAGAACCCTCTTTTATTTCAGAATTGTAAAATCTAAGAGAGATATTGCCTATCACAGTCCTTTATTCAAATATTTACTTCATCCAACTGATCTGGTTGGCAATTGTAGGATCACTAGGTTTGTTCTTCCCTGGCCTCTCCTTTTGCTATTATGCAATTGTTAAAATTGCAAATGATGAAAAGTCTCTACTCATGTTTTACTGGTGCTAATTTCACTGTGGCTTGATCTCAGATAACTGTCTTAAGGGGTGTGAACTTGGCTTAGCAAACAAACTAAAAACAAGCCCAAGTTTTCTTGCCAAACTCAAAGCATGAGTGAAAGGGTCAGAGAGCCTCTGAGTTTTGAAATGATTCTGCCTTCTCAAATGCTACAGTTTACATCTTAGCTTGTCTCAGCTTGGAGGCTATCGAAGGAAATGCCCCTTCACAGCTGGAAAACAGTGTCCTATGAGCAAGTGAGGACCCAAACCTGAAAGTGAAAATAAACATTTTCAGGCTAGTCCTAGAGACCTCAGAGCTTATTTCCTCCCAAAACAGAAATAGTTCTAAGAAGTCAGACTATTTAGTAAGCCTCTGCTGAGAAAGTGTGTTGCTAAATGATTCCTAAAATGCGTTTGCAAGTATGATACTGAGGAAATATGACACGACTGTGGAGGGTAATTATTCTGCTAAAAA
Source organism: Forpus xanthops (assembly GCA_032466535.1). Lineage (NCBI taxonomy): Eukaryota > Metazoa > Chordata > Aves > Psittaciformes > Psittacidae > Forpus > Forpus xanthops. The sequence goes on along the minus strand of JASSUY010010116.1, from coordinate 4,111 downwards.
TTGATAGTTTAAACCACTTTAAAGATATGTAATAACTGTGGATCATATCCTCACCTAGAAATAAAATCTATACACTGCATATGAGGGGACAAGGAAGACAAAGGCTTTACCAAGATACTGATAAAATTCTTCAACCCTGCGACTTTTTCAGCCTATGGGAGTTCAGTCAGGAATCCCTTGAGTACGGCCTTTTGAAGTGAATGGCAGATTGGAAAGCCATGCAAAGGTTTCTTACCCTTTCGGTATAACCTGAGGATTAATTCCTTTCATATTTCCTGCAGAAGCACATAGTCTAGGATTAATATCAAGACAGATACCTGCAGCATTGCAAACAGCCTGGCTCTGTCAACTTGAGGACATCTTCTCAGGTGTTAGAAAGTTACTGTTCAGCCCTGCAGAAGCCCCCTTTTGGTCACGCTGAACAAGCCCTGTTCCTCAGTCTCTTACAGAGCCACTGCTTCAGCCTTCTGAGTGTCCTCATGGCTCTCTGATGGATTTTCTTCAGTTTGTTGGTGTCTTTCCAGAGTTAGGAGGCCAAAAACTGGCGAGAATATTATAGATTAGTCTAAAATGTTCCAAGTGAGGGGGGGGTAATCTTCCCTTAGTCTACCCCTTCTGCTTGTGTTGATATAGCCCAGGATGTTGTTGGCTTTCTTGGCTGTGAGGCTAATCTGCCTGCTTTTTACATGAAGCCCCAGATCATTTTTGTCAGAGGTGCTCCCCAGCCAGTCAGTACCCAGCCTATTTTGGTGTTTCAAGGTGTTATTTCTTCTCAGGCAGACTTTGCATTTATCCTGCTGGATTTCAGGATGTTCCTGTTGGCCTGTTCCTCAAGCCTGTCTAGGTCTTTCTGAATGGCAGCCGTGCTGCTGAGAGTGTCAGCTGGTCCCTCATTTATAGTCCTCTGCAAATTTGCTGAGCACCATCATCTCTTCCTCATCATTGGAGGAGGTGAGTAAACATTGATGATGATATGAAACAGTTCCCTGAGTTACCACTGTGGCATAAAGGCCCCTGCCAGGTGGTCTCCTCCATCCAGGAGGAGAATGACCAATAACTGCTACTCACTGAACCCCTCCAGCCAGCCAGGTTTTCTTTTCTCATCTAATTCTCACCTATGCAGCCCCTAGTGTCCTAACTGGGCCACAAGAGTACAGTGGGAGAAAGTATCAAAGCCCTTACTGGAGTCAAGGTAAACAGCAGCCATACCTCTCCCCCTGTCCTCAAATCTTGATGTTCTATCATAGAGGGCAGACAAGTTGATCATGTATTATTTTCCCTTGGGAAACCCATGCTCCCTGTTCTGATAACCTTCTTCCCCTTGATGTGACCAGAAATGTTCTCCAAAGGACTTGTTCCACAATATGCTGCCTGTGTTCAACACCAACAATTCAGAAATTCTTTATTACAACTAAAAACTGAGGCATATGTTTGAAAGATCTGCGTGTTGTGTGGCTTATAGCATTTTATAGCAAAATATATCTATTATCTCTCCTCTTTTTTTGATACTTCAATAATGCAAATGCTTTGTGTATGGTATTTTCTGGTCTGGTAGTCAGCAGTGATGAAATCTGGGCAACTGAAGCCAATTTAATATATGCCACTTGTCTTTATCAACGTTTTATAATTTGGTGCCTGGGAATTTCATCTATGGGCTCTCATATCAAACAAGCAGATGTCTTTCTGCTGGAGACAGGGTCAGAGTTTGCACTGAAATCCTAATGGTATATATGGGTGTCCTACCCAGTGCCTGCTGGCTTCTGAGTGATATTTACCTAAGCTCTCTTTTTTATTGATATTTTCCAGACAACAACATAACTGAAAGTTCTACTCCTGGGACTCCAAGACATTATGGGTGATAGTCAGGCTGATGCAGAAATTTTCTGTGCCTCACTGCTTCCCAGGTTTTGAGGTACAACACATATTTTGAGGTCTTTGAGCATGTAATTTCGGTCTCCAGGTTTTCAAATTCCAGCACTGAAAGAGAAAGAAAGAGGTAATCTTCTTACTGTCTTCTCTAATAAATAGGAAAACACAGTTTATGCCACCGAGGTTGTGCCCAGGTATCCCTAAAAGCCCAAATACTAAAATTTAATAATCCTTATCAGGATAAATGAACCAGAGAGTAAATACAGATGGCAATTAAGTGCAATTTCAGGGATGCTGTAAGTTGTAGTGTCTGGAATAGTCCCTTGATGCAAGTCTTGTGACAATCCTGTTCTCCTTTTCATGGAATGTTCTTTCACTGCAATTTCCTTTTCCAAATATGACCATTTCCTCCTGCATGAGAGATAGTGAGCTCTAGTACATGGATTTACCAGTGGTTTTCATTGTCCAAGGGGCAACTATGAGTCATCCAGGGCTCCATAAAGAATCCTGCCTTTAGTGGCAGAGATTCAGTCTTCAGTATTTGCTTCTGCACTGGTATTGATGGTGGATGAGGTGTTTAAAATATACTTCTGAAGCAAAGCAGACAGGCTAAAGCCTTTTTTTTCAAGATGACATATAAAGATATTTGTGCCATGTATCTAACCATATGCTGTCTGAAATGAGGGGAGGAAAGATGCTGAATGCTTGTACTTCAGCAGTTTTCTTTATAGGAGATATACATTAAACAGAGCTGTGCCTGATGCAAGTGCTTTTTAATGTAGGCTAAAAATAAAAGCTGTGTATCTCAGATTTATATATACCTGTTTTCTGTATAACATGATCTGCTGGTATTTCCTGACAGAATACTCAAGATACACCAGTTTTGCCTCTTCCAATGGCCTAAATTCATGTCTGTCATATTCCCCTTAGAAATATGGAATGGTGTTACTCCAGGGATGAATTTGGCTGCTCAGTACTGAAACAAGCCAGTTGTTCATCTGGATGGATGTGCTTCTTTGAGCACTGGCCAATGCTGAATGTCTGAAAGGCGAATGAAACTTTCGTTCATAAAGCTGTTTTATGGTATCATAAGTTTGTGGGGAAAAATAATCTATTTTCCCATGGCCATTAGTGTTACTGATGACTTTTTCACATGCAAGACGGAAGCATAAATTTTCAAATGATACACAAGGTGAGAGTCATTGTTCTGGTTCTCTTAAACTTTCTCTGAGAGAAAAAATGGCAGGAGCTAGAGGCAGCAGTCATGAAGGCAAGAAGAGGTGAGATCTTGATCCTTGGACTCTAGCTCTGACTCCAGTCTCAAGACTTACCTCAACTATATCTTGTGATGGATTCCAAAATGAAATACAAGCTAGTGGACGTCATTCTTCTTTCTCTCTGTGTAAGCACGTAGAAGTTAACCACAGTGTCGCTTTTAAGAGCTATTCAGTTTTCCAAATATTAGCCCTGACCCTTGAAAGTTTGTATTTTGAACAACTCAAACATAAAGTGGACTTTTGAGCATTTAAGATCCTGTACCTTAAACTCAGGAGACTGCTCCTTATAGTAAACGTAAGCATTTGGAATTTGTCACTCTGACATCACCCTCTTTGTAGCTTTGTGGATTTAGCAGATCCCAGTCATGTAAAGGACTTGTGACATTTTACTGATTCAAATTCTAATTGCTATCCTGACCTTAATTTTCACCTTAAATTTCAAAAGGGTATCATTCCTTAGTTGAAAATGGAAAGTAAAATATTGGAGCTTTTTGACTCCAGTAGTCTTAAGTCTGCTGAGTTTTCAGGATCCACCTATTACTTAATTTGGCTTTTAGATTCCACTGTCCATAACATTAACCATGATTTTAACTTCAGACAGGGAACTAAGACTAAAATAGACGTGTTAATATCCAGAGAAAAAATAGAGGAAAACAAAATTAAAATGTATTAACACCAAGCCTCTTCCTAATGTATTAATTGTGTCCAGGACAAAAGCTTTATCTTTTCCAAACTTTTCCTTCACCCCTAGCCTATCTCAAATTTCAACAGGTGGAAATCAACAGTGAAATGAAAAATGAGGCACTAAAAGTTGCACCTCCTTTCTTCCTAGTGTTTCAGCCTGTTGCATCAAATCATCATTTACACCATGGAAGTCCTAAACTGTAACATGTTGTCATGGGTTCAGCAGCAGCAGTCATTTTTCTTTAAGCAGTAGCTGGTGTAGCACTGTGTTTTGGATTTTT
>JASSUY010010113.1:10768-28225 GCA_032466535.1 Forpus xanthops | reverse complement strand
TAACGATGCGATATGGGAATGACAATGGATATGGGAATGACAATGGGATATGGGAATGACAATGGGATATGAGGGGTGGGAGATGGGGATGGGGGGGGATGGGGTATGGGGGGATGGGAGATGGGGGGGGGATGGGATATGGGAGGATGGGATATGGGGGGATGGGATATGGGGGGTGGGAGATGGGGGGGTGGGGGAAGGGCAGCTGGAAGAGTCTGTGGATAAGTTTACATGTTTGGAAACTGTTGCCTTTGGAACTTGCCATGGCCTTCACTCGGGCTCTCAAAATACAGCTTCCATGCAGTGGTGAGACGCATGTGCATTAAGATGATTGCGCAGGAGACTGCAAGAGTGGGACTACAGAAAGCATGCTTTTCTTTATATGCTACTTGCATATTATGTTTGGGTTTGCATCCAGATGGGCATTGTCAATATTGGTGTCAATATTTTTCAGTCATTCCACTGACAGCTGTATTGGATTGCTACTTAGAAATCATGGGGTTAGGGAAAATTATAAACTTTAACTGATGTTGACAAATATACACCTCAGCTTTCTTGAGGGAGAACAAGCAATATGTCATTCAGACTCCCTATATATTCTGTATATTTTTCTTTCTCATTCAATAGAGATGAATTCAACTTTTATCAGGCTGATATCATTATTACATCTATTTCCTTCAAGCCAAGTAACTTTATTCAAGACTGAGATTCCCCCGAATACTGGTTTTCCGTATACAGTTTCTATTTTAATAAGTGGTTAAAACAGGGGTCTGCTTTGAAAAACGTTAAGGTAGGTAATTGATAATGGTAGGTAAATTATTTTTTGTAGAGTGACAAAAGGAAAATGAATTTGAAAAGCTGAATAACAATCCTTTTATGAACATGGATCTATTTCTGAGAGAAAGTGTTCTGTGTTAGTCAAAAGCACAATTTTTTGAACTGAGTGGGGTTGTAACTTTCTAGATGAGGTTTCATTTGAAAAATTTGAGAGCAGTGGCAGTGTTGAGACTGATAATCATATTGACCTAAAGGACCAAAAAGGCAATTATAGAGGTTATAGACAGAGGGACAAAGAACAGTAATAGAGGTCAGAGGCAAATGGAAAACCAGACAGTTAGTTTATCTCATATCTATATTTGCTATGCTGTTTTTACCAGAGCTGGTATAATATCGCTGTGCTTAGGGTGACCTTGATATTTCTTGCAAAAACAAATTATATTCTATCCTCCTTCACATTGGCAGGTATATGTCTGCATTTTTGCCATACCTATTTCCATGCGAAAAGGGTCAAACTCGTAAGACCTAAAGATACATGAGGTCAGCGCTCATGTAAGCTAAAATCAAATCAGGGAGGCTGGGCTGGCTTGCTGTATCTGTGGCCAGGAGAACATGTTATTGTGCAGAGTGAAAAAACACTGTTGTGCTGGTGTGGGCTGAATTTACAGGGCTGCCCCATGCTGACCCTAGCAGTCTGGTACTCAGAGGAGTCTTTGCCTGCTTCTGTGGCCTCTGACAGAATGGTGGGGAAAAGTCTGTCCTTCATCCTGTTTCCTGTCTTTTGATGCTTCCTCATTCATCTGATGTTTTCCAGCTGTTTGAGCAACAGCTGACCCCTCTGGATGCACAAGCCTCCTGTGCCCAGGTCCCTGATGGTATCTGGGGATGCCCAGAACCAGGAGAAGAGGAGCAGCTTTTCTCTGCCTGGGTTAGATCTTTCTCCTGTTCCTTTGTGTGTTCTGGGGAAGTGTGCACTGTGGCATGAGCTTACTTAATTTTTGAGGGCTGCAAGTTGTGTAACCTCACGCATGCCACATGAAGCAGAAGTGCATGTTCTCAGAGAACTGCCTATTGCTGTGGAGATGAGGAAGTCCCAGATTAGATTTTGGGCTGGCCGCAAGAACCTCTGTCTATTATCTGTCTGCTTATATATCCGGTCATGTTATGACAGCACAAAGATATATTATTAAGCTACAAACAGGTGTTTCATGTGATAACAAGGTGCACAAAGCCTGTTAAACCACACCAAGACTGTAAGTAGGGCTAGGATCCTTTTCCTGGCATTCTCTATATGAGGGAATTCAAGACAAGATTTTAATCTCCATGCTTCATCGATATTCATCTGATTGCTCAAACAGATTTATGTACCAAAGAGGTCATGCTGACTACAGTTCTAGTCCAGTGCCTTTGTCAGTATGGAGAAGTGATTTCTTAAAAGAAGTGATGCATTAGAAAGGGTGACATTTTTCAACATAAGCCAGATAAGCAAATAATGAATTAAATACATAGAAAAGTGACTGGAAATAACTTGAACATACTCAAAAGGTGATTAGAATGGATATTATCAAATAATATATTCAGAATGTTAGCCTTAAACATTCAAGTCTACCATATTTTTCTAGCAATTTTGAAGGTATATGTACATTAGATAACCTTTATACAACATTTTTGCAGCTATATTTAAACACATTATGTCTCAGGTTGAATTTTTCAGGAAGAAGACCAAGCTAATGTTTTAAAACTTTAAGGAAGAAGAAAGTGAGTCTGAAAAGAGAAGTTCCCAAACATAGTCTTATTTTGACTATAATAATCTTCAGGTAGTATTCATAACTGTATATAGAGTAAATGGGAACAAGAATATGGAAAAGTAATCTTTTTACCCCTGTCCATTAAGAATAACATAAAATGGGCCTGTTCATTTGTTCAGCTTGCAAAGGAGCTTTCATTTTTCATAATAATTTTTTTAATTTGAGAAGAATAGCAACTGCAACAGCAACCATCATATATGTGCATGTTGCTGAAATAAAGCCTTCTTTGAATTTGGTTGGGAATTATCTTTTTCTCAAGGGACCCTTATACAAGATCTGTTAGAAGAACCATAAGCTCTGGAGGGAAAAGTGGCAGAAACAGTTAAAATTGAACCAAGTCTGTTTCAAATTACTGATTTGCCAAATAAAAAGGATGGGTTAAATAAACAGGTGGGTGAGAGAGGTGGGGAGATATAAAGGGAGGTAACAAAGAGGATCTGGTGTACATACCTAAAAAGAAGTTGTTTTAATTGAATGTATGAGCTAAGACTTTCCGTGGCTTGATCAAGATAGACACTTGATGGAAAACAAGACCGGGGATCAGTACCCTTTTTCTGGCTTAGGGGAAAACATAAGGAAAATGCAGGTAGATCAGAATCAATTACAAATAGTATACTCTTTCTCTAGAATATGGATGTTGTTTAGGTGATTCAAAAGAATGCAGTGGTGGAAAGCTCAAGTTTTGATGCCCTTTTGGATAGAAAAAATACAGGGTCGGTTTTGGGTTTGTTTGTTTGTTTTAAAATAAACATTGTATGTATTTGCTGAGTGTGTGTCTCCAAACAAGAATATATTCATGCCAAAACAATTCTTTCATTTGCAGCTTTGTCTGTCTTGGTCTTTACATTTACAGGACTGGATTGACCTAATGATTTGATTTGTACTTCTGCAAAAGACAGCAATGATGAAATCAGCCTCTGCATATAGAACAATAGACAAGAAGGAGAAGCAAAGCATTGCTAATGCAGCAAACCCCCCAGAAGATACTCTGAAATATTCTCTAAAAGGCCAATTTTTTGCCAATATTCTGCTACATTGCCTGCCTTCCTATACATGACAACATCCAGAATCTTACAAGTAAGTTGAAATGGTCAGATGCCCTTGGAAGATGAGTGGAAGTTCATTTTTCTGTGAGGTGGGGTCAAAAACCAATGAATGACATTTTGTGAAGTCTTTTCTTACAGTAAAAGTAAAGACTGTTACTGTAGCTGACATACACTAACTTTTTTCTGACTTCCATCCTGAAGTTGGTCATCTCCTGTGGCATCTATTAAAATAGAACTGAAACTAATCCTCTCTTCTGGGGAGCATTGTGGTAGTGGTTTAGTGGATCTTGCATAGTCTGAATTTTTCTGACAGTGCCAGGAAAAAGATCAGAAGGGCCATGTGGGTCTTCAAATCCAACCTCTGGGAAACTGCAGGTAAAGGACTGTTTAGTCTGGAGATGTCTGCAGGCAATATGCTTTTGGACTCCCCCATTTCCAGTGCAACAAAACTTATAAAGGAAGTCAAAAAGCCACATGTAGGTTGTGTGATGGGAGTCAGACATAATCAGCGCCCCAGCTCCCTCCTCCAGGCCAGGCTGCCCTTTGCAATGAACTGCATAGTGGGTGCTTACAGCATCTGCACAATGTTCCAGCCTTTGGGAGTGCCGGTCTTCACATGATCACTGTGGCACCACCACATGCTTCAAAACAGCCATTGCCATTAGTGGGGCAGCCAAATGTTAAATGAGTGTCACAGCCCCAAAAACCCACTCAGCTGGTGAATTTCAAGCAATTGTATATTTTCTTGGTAAATATAATGGAACCTAAACAAGTTAATGCAGGTAATCCCTCAAAGAGATTAAAAAATCCTGTAAGTGCATTATCTCTGCAGGAAGGTTTCCTGTCTTGTGCAGCCAGTCTTGTTTTCAGGCCTCTTTATAAAATTAGCTGTACAGTAATGTGGTGGCAAGACATAAAATAAATTAAAAAAAGTAGCTACAAGCTAAAGCCAAACAAATACTAATTTAAACTGAAGTACAGTTTTTCCTGTTATAGAGTTATAGCTGACTTAGTTCTTGCAGGAAATGGTTGACTGTGTATCACACAATGTTTTAGCAAAATGGAAAACCTTTCTGAAGTTGGACTTCAGAAGAATATAGCCAAACAGGATAAATACAGGAGAGACTGGATTACGTTTTCTGTCTAGATTGACCTTTTATATGATGATTTAATGACCTTTTTTGATCTTAAAATGCCTAAATTTATATCTAGATTGAATATCACTAAAGCCCTTCCTCAAGGAGGCTTGGGAAGCGGAATAAAAATGATATGGAGACAGAAAGAGATCAGATATCTGAGAGTGAAAGAATTAAGAATGTGATTGGTCACTGGGGAAATCAAGGATTTAAAAGCTAAACACAGGTTCTTTAGGCCATTTGTACCCATTATTTGGGAGACAGAATAAATCAGGGCACTGTCATTTGGAATGTTTAAATATTGGTACTCTATGGGTAATTTCATCCCTGTTGTGTCTTTCTTCAAACCAGCTGTCAACACGTGCAGCTATCAGTAAATGCACACTCAGATCCCTCCTACAGACACAGTAAAATCTAAATACAAAGGCAAAAAGAAGAAATAAAGATGAATGAACACTGCCTTACAATCTTTATTCGTATCTTTATTTCTCCTTCAGTTCAACGCTCTGTAAGGGTTTCCACTATTTTTTAAGGGGCAAAATGTCAGCAAAATAGAGCATTGTAATCTGGGTCATGTGGTTCACCCTTTTTTTCAAATTGGCACAATGTTGGTAATAGATTCCCATAATTTCCATTACATTCCAGGATTTATTAAACTGAACATCATTGTGACATAAAATACCAGATATTTTCTGATTCCATGAATGAAAGGCATCTGGGGCTAAGGATTTAATGTTCATTGGAGCTGGGTGCTGCCCAAAGACCAAAGAGTAGGCCATGGTCTGTTTGTAATATTTATCTTTCCACTTACAGAACACAGGTATTATTAGCAGTACATTTTATATCATTAAAATGAAAAGTATTACTATGCCTACTGACAGGCCTATGAGCATTGTTATTAGATGCTTCATTCCTCACTTACGGTAAAATTATTTGAATTCCATTCATTCCAGATGTGGATTTTTCTATATTTCTGTCTTTTACAAGGGCAAAATTTTTTTTAATGTCTTTATCTTTTCAAAATAATTTTCTATATTATCCAATTTCTGTTTCATGTTACTTACCATCAATAGCTTCTTTTTTCTTGCTGCTTATGTTTTCCTTTTGTACTGTTAATACTTGCCTTTACCTGGCCAATGAACCACAAAGGGACTTTAACCAGTTTTTATTGTCTTGACTGTAGATGACCTTTCATCCATCAAATAATCTCCTCTAGAGACACAGTAAAATTTTATTGAAATATTTCTGATTTTTTTTTCCCTTTCAATTAATTCTTCTAATTTTTCTCATCCTTGCTCAGTTACATCTTCAGCTGCCTATCAACTGTGACTATCTTCTGTTTGTGTCTATTGGATATAATCAGGTCATGGTTATGGGAATGTATGCAAAGGATGGCTTCTGGTCCAATGATTAGTTAATCTTGATCACTTATAATGAAGTAATAAGGTAGGAACATCTGGGAAAGATCTGGCAAAAAATGTATATATGTGTTGGCTTGCTATCAATGTTCATTACTTAAAGAGTATGTGCAAAAAGCAGTGAAAATAAGAATGGAAGTAATGAAAGGGCTATGGTGCAGTCAACATTCATCTTTCCCCTGTGAAACTGAAGGTTTAGGAAAAAAAAAAGTAGGAGGGAAAAGGAAGACGCATAAAACAACCATAGAAATAGTGTAGATGGAGAGAATAAAGATCTGGGATCAATTAGAAATAGGAGGGAAAGAGAAACAGTCTATAGAAAATAATTTAGGAGGAAATTGTGTAAGTTTTATGATAGTTGCTCCAGAGCATATAATGAAGGGCAGAAGAAGGTAAAAAGAGTGGTAAAAAAGAATGACTACAAGGAGGCATTTTACATTCCTGGTGTTACACTATGTTATGTATTACCATTTCACCTCAGGAATTTAGACTGAAAACCAACAGCAAAGTACATTGGAGCAGAACATAGGAAGACAATATTTGAGAGCAATGTACAGAGCACTCAGTGTGGAGTAGGAGGATTAAAAGGTTGATCCTGGGTGGATGTTTTGAGGAGCAAGACTTTAAGGATGATGGCATTGGGTAACAGGAGCTGGTTTGAATAAGCCTCAAAAGTAATGAAGATAGGCATGTAGGAAAGGAACTGGAAGAAGGACAAGTTGGGTTGCTAGCATGAAACTAGCATGAACTGAAGGGAAATAGGAAGGGATGTAGGTAAGCAAGGATTGTAGGAGGTGGCAACGGGACACCAAAGGCTAAATACTGTGCCCTTCCCATCCTGCTTTTCCTTCTGAAAAAACCCACATCTGAGGACCATCCTCTGGTTTTTGGCTTTGAAAAACTAGCCCTACCTTGTTGGATATGGGCTGCTATTAATTGCTATTACTAGTGACTTCTTCGAGGTTTCTTTTTTTTTCTTTTTTTTTTTTTTTAAAGACAAAAAAAAAAACCCATACCAAACCAAACCAAAACCATAAAAAGCCAAAACAAAACCAATTCCCCCCAAAAACAAGCTACAGATGGGGCATCGTTGAGGCCTGAGCAGCCTGCTCCAGCACGGCAGCCCGATGGCTGTGGCTCAGGGGAGGGGGGGGACACATACACGACTCAGAGCTGCCCCGAGCCTATGCCAGCACAGCCACCGTGCACACACACACACGTGCAGACAAAGGCCGGCAGATCCATGCTTTCCCCCTTTCCCCGTCGGCACCCCCCGTCACCGCTCCCGCCATGCCGGCAGCCCCGGCCCCGCCACCCCGACGTGCGGGTCCCGCTCCAGGCGGCCGCCCCACTTCCAGCTGCCTTTCCCCGCGCGAGGGGCCGTGACGCCGGGGTGCTGGACGGGCACCACAAAGTTCGGCACCGCGGGGCGGAGGGGCCGCTCCCCCTCGCCTTTTGTTCTGCTCCGAGGAAGGGACCCTCGGCAGGGCCGAGCCGGGACGGTCGCTCAACCGCAGCATGAGCCGGTCCCGCGACCCTGCCGTCGCCACAGGGCCGGAGAGTGGGAAGGAGGAGGAGGAGAATTGAGGCGGAAGGTGTCTCTCCAGCCTCCCTCCCTTCAAGGTGAGTAGCAGCTTTGCTCCGCGTTTCTTTTGTCTTAGTGCGAGGCTGTCGTGCACCCCCGCCCCGCCCCGCCAAACTTTCGGCGGGGACCTCGGAGCCCCGACGGCAGCCTGCGGCCAGGGGCCGGGGCCGGGCAAGGATACCGGGGCAGCCGTGGTTTCCGCCCGGGGCCGAGCCGCGGCTGATGGCAGCGCCCACGGCGGGTGTCCCGGTGGGGACGGCCGGAGGGCAGGTGAAGGGCCGCGGGGCTGCGGGCGGCCCCCACCTTCCTTCTGGTTTCCTTGGGACGGATGCGGTCGGCCTCGTCTTCGCGCTGTACGCAACAGGTAGGGATGCCAGAAGCTGATGGTGTCACGGAGCAGTGGCCAGGAGCTTTCGGGGGGCTTTTTTGTTACGGTCTCTGGAAAAGTGAGAAGGGGAGGGGGGAGAGAAGCAACAATCTTCCCAAATTCCCCTTCAGTTGTTTATTTATGTACTTCCCGTGTCCACGCAAAAAGAGTTCGTTTCGCAACTCCGGAGGTTTTCCTTTTTCTTCTTCTTTTTCCTTTTTCTTCTCTTTGAAACTTATTTTTCTTTATGTCCTGCGTTTGCCCATCTCATTCCGGGAGATCAAACTGACCTAAACCAGATACCCAGGGGCTTCTCCTCACTGACAGTCAGGGGAATCCAAACAAAGAGGTGCATCTACCGGAAATAATGATTTGAGAGATGTTTCTCTCCCTTTCCACCCCCCATTTCCCCCCCCTCCCTCCCACCCCCCCGCACTCCCAGCCTTGAATTAATTTTTTTTTCTTTTTTTTTTCTTTTTTTTCTTTTTTTCCGGGAGGTTCAGTTCGATGGAAGTTTTGCGCCACAGACGGGGTCGGGGCTGAGGAGGAGGGATGGAGAAGGCGGAAAGTTGCGGGAGGAGGGGGTTAGGGGGTGTGCGGGACCCCGGCTGCGCCCAGGAGGGGGGGGGGGCCGGGCCGCGGGGGACCTGCCGCCGCTGCCGGCTCTTTGTCTGCTCGGGCAACTTGAACAAAAGAAGAAACTCGGATGAACTCTCCATCTCTCCCTCTCCTCCTCTCCCGGGTTATCTCATTTTCGGCAACTTTATCCAGAGAGATTTACTCAACTTTCTTCGAGCTCTCCCGCCGCTTAAAAGCGAGCGGCCCCTCCAAGGCTCATGAGGAAATCTGGTTTCAGAGTTTAAAGAAAGGAGAAGGTACGTTGGGACTTCGGGGTTATTGTTCTTTGTCGGCTCCCTCGTTGCCCCCCCCCCTCCCTCCCTCCCCGCAAGCTGCCCTCTAGGCTGGGAGTGGGGGGGTCTACGGGCCAGTGAGCCTTTTCTTTGTACTTCTCCGAGCACATGCAGGTATTTTGCGGAGGGTAAGGCAGTCATTCCCCCCATCTGCGGTAATGCAGGATGGGGGGTACTGTTCAGGGGGGTCTTGCCTCCTCCTCGTGCTTACTTCGTATTTTGTTTTAGTGGTTTATTTCTTTTATTGGGAAGGGAGAAGAGAAGTGGGCTCAAAGATCTTTCTGCGTTGGCGGTGTTTTTGAGAGTTGGGACAGAGGAAAGCTGAAGACAGGGAAAACTTGGGTTTGTTGGGGATACTGGGGGTCCTGGCTAAGGAGTGGGTGCTGCAAGGCTGGGCAAGGCACATAAGGGTGAGAGGGGTGCTCTGCTGAGTGCCAGCCAGGGCTGGGACACCGGGGACACCCCACAGAGGGTCACACACTGCTGCTGTGGGACCATTACAGGGAGCAAGGTGCGCAGAAGTGCTGAGGGACAATTTTAGTAAGGGAGGGACTAGAGGGAGGACTCTGTTCTTCCAAATGCATTGATCATAGCAGAGTTGGAGAGTGGGAAGGATCAGTGGTTGCCTTGGGTTTTGTTCCATTCTTGTTGGTATTCCCACTTTCCTAGAGTCAGCATCACAACTTCAGAAAACTTACTTAAGTGCACTTTGTACTTTGCTTAATTATCTTGATTAATCTAGTGTCTTATTATTTCCCCTTCCATTTTTCTGTGCTATATAACAACAGCCACTTTTCCTCCTTTTTCATCCCAGTTCACTAATTTCCTTTTTCTGTTTTATTTTCTTGTCCTAATTTGCCAACTCTCCCTCTCCCACCTTAGATCTGTTTCAGAATTTCTGAGATCTCTACATTTCCACTTTCTATTGTCACTCATTCTCCTTTTTCTTGGTCCCTTTCCACCTATTCTTCTACCTGTATGCCTGCTTCCATTTCCCATGAAAAACTCTTATGCCAAGATCTTTCTTTTCATGCATGCATAAATATGCTCAGTTTTTTCCTAGCGTAAAGCAAACGTAAAAGCTTCTTCTTGTTCCTCCTTCTAAAATTTTTCTTCTGTGGTCTGCCCTACATGCATGTTACTCAGTTATGCAGACAGAGATTCTAGCGAAAATTCTTGTGCATCCATCAATATTAACCTTTCTTCTTGCTCTTTATCAATATTCATATGCATCTTCCAGTCCCTAAGAGTTTATTCTAGTTCCTCTTTGTCATTCTTGGCACGGAATTTTGTTTTTTTCCCTTTCCCCCTCTCTAGCTTGGTAGACTCGACACTGTTCTTCACATTGTTATTCTCTCCAGTGCAGGATACTCAAGCTTTTCTTTCTATTCCTTATATTTCCCTTCCCAACCTAGGCAAAAATTTGCTGTTGGTACTTCTGAAGGAGCAGCACAGCAGGAGTGCCAGTATAGAAAGGCACGGGTTTGGTTCCTTTGGCTTGCACTTTGCTGGGCCAAGTGTCAACAATGATGCTTGTTGCTGAAGTCCTGGCTGTAGTAACACAACAGTGGGTGGAAGTGGTTTGGGGGAATACTAAGCCAGGGCTAAAGGGGGGAAGAAAAGATCACTACATCCACCATCCTGATATTTCCTTCAAAAGGTTTGAAGAGTTTTGTTTCTGTTATTTGAGGTTTTTTTATCAGCTTATTCTTTCATAAGTTTTGAAATACCTGCCAGGACAGCTGAAAAGCCTTTATATTACCTTCCTTTCCTGTCACTTCAGTGCTTTCTGTAATGTAAGACTGTAAAATGTGTAGAGAAACATGAAAAACTTTTTCTTAAAGCATCTTCTGTTACACTCCATCCTGGTGATGTTTTTAAACTGAAGTGCTGTCACCAGGCTTTGAGTTTAGGATGTGTCTAAATTTGTGAAGAAATATGTGTTCGAAATCATTCAATAAAATATAACTTTATATTTGGACGTTAGTCCCCAAGCAGTGCGGTAGTTAGTGTGCTGAACTAACACTTCTTCCTTTTATTTGAACAGGTCAAAACATGGTCTCTAGGGAAAATGGGATGGTTGCCGAAACGTCAGCGTGTGATAGGTGCCATATTGCATTATTCTCCGAGTGGTGGAATACAGCTTGGGATTCTTCAGATGTGGCTAACACAGTATGAACTCTACCATATAGCTGCTGAATGTCTTAACCATTTGGATTCATACATAACTTCTGGAAGTAGTAGAGTAGCCTCTTGCTGAAATTTAAGGATATTGTGGAAAATGCTGCTGAAACCCATTTGGATTATATTGCCATCTGACGTCAAGGTTCTGCAGCTAATGAAAGGTATGCTTCTTCTTTGTTGCAAAAATACTATGTCTCATACATCCAAATACTCAACACATCGTTTTTCATTTTCATGTAACTTTCTATCTGTTTTGTCTTTACCCTGCTGCTGATGCCTGTCAATGATTTTGAGTCGTGTAATCCAAGAGAAATGCTTTACTAATGGTTTGACAATGTTCATATCTTGAAAGTAGAAGGAAAAGTTGAACATTTCTCTTTTCAGAGTTAACTGATATTTTTGACATAATTACTCCACTTGATCTAGGAGTGCTTAGCCAATCTAGAAAATCAGACTAGTTAACTTTAAGAAAAGTAAGTTAAAATAAATTTTAGCAAAACATTTTCCACAACTGCAATTTTCCAAATATTTGACTTTGTTTAAAGACATGCTGCTAGTTTGAGTTGAACTCAAGAAAATAGCCTTCTATTATTTAATCTCTCTTTTTCTAAATAGCAACAAAACTCTTATGGATAGCTTGTATGGAAGAGAGAGCAAATAGAAGTATTTCACTCAAACATTTGAGGAATTCTTTTGTTTCATATGTTTTTTTAAAGTTTCGATTTAAGGTTACTTTCAGAGCAAGTTTGCATCCTGAATGTCCTAGTACTGTGAAGGTATTGAATACAGACTGTACTGAATTTTCTTGTTATTGTATGAGGGGTGCACAGGACTGTTTGAGGGGGGCCTCAAACCACGACACCCATGTTCAAAAATGAAATGAAAACTAGAGGAGGAACAAGCTGTTAAAGAGTTTCTAGTGAATAACGAATTATTATGAAATCTAAACTGCTAGTCCAATAGTGAGGAAATCATTGAACCCCTTAGTGAGCTATGAAAATTATAAAGAAAAATTTAAAACTACTGAAAATCTGATCCTTTTATACCTGTTTTGTACAGTTCTTATTCATATCTGGAAATGAATGACATGAAAATAGTTGGGTTTGTTGCATTTTTCAGCTCATCTGATTGGTTCTAGCCTATACCGTATGTAGGGCAGACAAGTATTCATAATCTTAAGAAAAGTGCTGAGCTGGCTGGCCTACTTTAGAGCAAAATAGAAATCTGAACAAATAATCACTTGTTATCCTTTCCAGTTTTAAATGGAGATAGAAGAGGCAATACACTTCTAATTTCCTGGTTCTGACTGTGATTTAATAAATACATACTCTTGATTTTCTTGATTATTGAGGATAAGATTTTTGTTGCGTACTGATTGCAATTAATGTACATTTAGATTTCCATTCTTAATGTTCTACATTTCTACCATTTTTGAACTTGGCATGACTTAAGTTAGCTATATGAAAGTCTTTACTTTGAAGTCTCAAAAAAGGAAAATCTGAGGCTGTTCATAGAAAGAGGAAAAAATAAAGGAATAATAAATAGATTGTGCTGGATAAAAATATTTAGGGCTACTGTCTAGTGTCTGCTTGGAAAAGAAGCCCAGTCATTACATTTCTGTATTTAAAAGAAACCAAAACTGTCATCCATTTTACTTTCTGTGCAGATTTCCTTCTTGTTTAGCTTCTTCTCAGGCACAGGTATTTGCCACTCTTTAGGAAAACTAAACTGAACAAGAAAGATGAACTTCATTTATCTGCATAAAAGCCATTCATTTTTGTCAACACTAAAGACTGAAGTGAAGTTATACTTACAGTTAATGTAAATAGAGAAAATTCCTGATTTTGGCTTAATGTGAGAGTTCACATAGGTTGAATTTCTTCATTGCCATAGGATTCAGCGTATATTATGTAAATTATTAGATACATTTGGTTTTGTATCTGAAATATTTCAAAATATTAATAAATGGTGACAAAACTATTAAGATTTGAAAAGGGTGAATTTGTTTGTCTATCTTCAAATTTGTTTGGACTCTTTCCAATTATATGAAAAGATGTATTCTCATATTCAGAGATAAGATCTGCAAGTGAGAGGGAAAGTAGAATCAGCTTGGACATTATTAGTGGTTCTCAGATGGAAGGTAAGACCCTTGTAGGACTTGCACAGAGACAAGGAAGATGCATTTTACAGACTTTAGATAGAATGTCCTGTAAGTTTCTCCTGGAAGCAGTCCCACCAAAAGGGGAAGCAACAGCAGGTGAGACAGGAGATAGATGAAGGTTTGAATGCTGTGGGGAAGGAGAAGCACATAGGCTCTGGGTAGGGTGATGGGAATCACCTGTCTTAACAGGAATCTGCCCCACTACTTTTAGTGGGGGCTTGGTGGTGAGCTGTTTTAAGTCAGTGTTTCAGGTACGTGGCCTCTAACACCGTAGTGCTGAAGTGTGTGAAAGGGTTGTTCTTGTGGTTTGTCTCTGGGTACAATTGCTTGTTTTGCTTATAACTGTCCTGGAAAGGGATGGAATTCCTTGCAGGTGTCCTGGTTAATATGGGCTTGGCAGTGATCTCTGAACTGCACCTCACAATCTTACCCTGGGATGTATGGTCATTAACCTGTTAGCAGAACTCATACCTAACCTAAAGCCACATCAAACCAAATTCAAACAATCTAAGAAGCAGTTCCTCCTTTGAACTGTGCTGTCAGATACGAAGGTCTTCTAGCCAATGTACTTTGTTGCATGAGAAAGTGTCTTGTTCCATGTAACTGTGATGAGAATAACCATGGCCATGCAGAGCATAAGTGCAGAAGTGATTTACTATGGTGCAAGAAGTGCTTTTACAGTGTGTTGTGAATAGGCAAGTGGCAGTGTTGGAGTTGTGTGTTGTAAGGAATGAGCAGAGGGGAAAAGGGTAAATTTCGTAACTGCTGGAATTTTGGGTGGTAGATGTAAGATGTAATAACTTCCTATCAAAGAAGATCTAGGAAGGTAGAAAGGAAAATGTAATAAGGACTTAATTTTTACCTTCATAGAGTAGAAATCATAATGGAAAATATGATTTTTTTTTTTTCTGCTTTTGTTTGTCACCTTAAGAGGTAAACTGAGGTACAGCACTCTTGGAGAATCGGTATAAGCGTTGCCGTATGGTTTGTTGTTTTTTTACCTTATGTGAGCAAAGTTTGTGAGAAATGTAGAAGTCAAACAAGACTTGAAGGAGAGAGTTGCCATTTGAAATATGTGGGCTGGGGCAGGTTGCGCTCCTCCATTTTATTACAGTTATGATTGAGAAATACTAGCATGAAAACTTAAAATGAAAAGGAAGCTTCTGACATGCAAGCTGCTTTCTGTGAAGTGCTATCAGTTATGTTAGGACACAGGCATATGGGTTTGGAATAGTTTTCTTTCTCTTGATTGGATTTATTCTATGTACCAAGAAGCTTTCCAACTCACCAATAGATCTTATCTTGATACTTTTTTTTTTCTTTTTAACTTGCATTGTTATAATATGGAATTTGTGACAAACTATTTGTGAAGCCTGAAGTAGGATGCTATTGTGCCTGATACCTTGACCTCTCCTTGATTAAAATGCATTGATGTGTTTGACTTCGGTAGGGGAAAATAGATAAGCTAGGGGGATTTAGAATATTTTAACACAAAATTAATTGTAGTCTATGTATGAGGACAGACACAGTGCTTCTCCCGAAAGGTTATGAGGCTACTGCAAGTGTGGATTCTGTTTTTATATCTATGAGTGTTGTAGATTAGTGAGAGTATATTGTGTTTAATTCTAATTCTAGCAAAACAGAAAGGAGAAAATGTTCTACTGAATTTAGCTGTGAGTGTTCCCGCTAAAAATAGCAATTGGTTACATTGTTTATACTTAAAGCTAAACAGACCTTCTACTGCTATTTAGCAACAGTGTTGCCACCTTATAAACTAGACCGCTTTTTTATACATTTTGGTTGTTTCCCTATCAACTTTCAAGGCCTGTAAACTTTCCTGCAGGGAGGTATTTATTTATTTATTTACTTAAACTGTTCCTGAAGGACTTTGTACATAAAATGAGTTGCCTTAAGCCCTGCATAGGGAGACGGTTGCTCTGGATGTCGGCGTTACTTTCCCTTCAGAGAGAGAGGAAATTAGTGAATTAGAACTGTGAATGTTTGCATGGGATTCCTTGCAGGCATGGAAGGCAGGGAGGTGTGAAGGGAGGAAGAAGGCACGTGGTTGCAGTAAACATTAATGAGTAGACAACAGGAGCAGGTATTCTGGGCTGATAAGGGTGGAGTCTATAGTTGTGAGCTAGGGATGATGAGTGAGAAAAGGAAGTAGTGAGGAATCTTGGAAACTGAGGGTTTGTGATTAATGTGATAGAGAAAGGAGAGGTGGATTTTTGTGGGAATGGATGAGAAGTTGTTATAATTTGTCTGGAGGCTTGTGCCATCAGAGCATTTCAAATACAGAAATCTTTAAATGGCCATAGCATATGTTATAAGTGTCTTGGGGATGAGTATATTGGCTTTTTTTTTTTGGCGTGTGATGAAATTGTTTCTACATAATGATGTAAAAGAAAGCCAAGTTAGCTTTAGCTTTGCATATTTTGAACTATAACTTCTCCCCAGATAACACCAGTCTTCAGCTGAGGATACAAATTAGCTTCTTCTGTTTGGCTTCGCAACACTGTGCAAGGCAAAAATTCATTTAGGTAAGTGGTTCAGGAGTTGCATATGTTGTTTTGAGATTATCTCAGATGTGACACCTTGTGTGGCTGCTCGTTTAGTAATCTTTCAAAATTTGCAAATGTTTTTTTTTGGTTGCTATCAGTATTGCTCTGTGCATGTGCTCTGAAAATAATAAAAGTTGTAATGGCTCCAGAATACCTAAGAAGGTATGCTAGATTATGCAGCAAACACTGAGGTGTATCTAAGCAACTTGCTGCTTTTGTGCAAGCTGGTGTAGTGCTGCAAGGGATATTCATTTAGGCCTTTAAGCTACTTCAGCTGTTTAATGGTGATAGACTTGATCTGTTAACTGTTGCTTCTCTGCTGGGATTGCATGTGGTGTCACTTTGCCTTTGAAGCGGACCTGAGCTGGTTGTAGCTTGGGGGTTTCTTCCCTGGGCTGCCTGGTGGGATGTGAACATAGACCCAATTGTGCTTTGTAGAGAGGCTGTTGTTTAAAGGGTTTGTGTTTCAAGTGTTGGAAGCTGCAAAGGTGTTGGAAGAGATGCTCTTCTTACAGAACATGTATAGCCTTATTGGTAAAAAACCAAGAATGTATGACTGATGATGAAGGGTGCTCTACCTGTGGGGCTCAAGTTTGCCATTTTCAGAGTTATATGATGCAGTATAAGCAGTAGTTTTACTCATTCAACCTCCTGGACTGGATCTGTGGAGCATATTTAGGCATGGGTCCTTACTGAAAAACAGACAATGGAAGAAAGAGTGGCTCTAGTTCACAACTTCATGTTTTCAGTACTTTTTCTTTTCTTTTTCTTTTCTTTTCTTTTTTTTTTTTTATTGAATTCATTATACTTGCAAAAGAAGAAATGAAAGAAATGTAATTCTAGCATCAAATCTTGTTCTTTGTCATGTAGATAACTTTCAGCTTCAGGATTTTTATACATTATTTTTGTAGTATTAAGAATATGCACTATGTGGCTTTATCAGTTTAAAGCTTTCCTTTTGTGTGTTGTTAAAATCTATGTCCTAGATCATGGCTTGGTTTATCAGATTTGAATTAACTGTCATTTCTTCTTTTCAAATAACTTCTTTTCCATGGTATCAACACCTGATACTTGAATATTATCATCCATCTTGAGGAGACCTTGATGCATGAGCATTTCTAGCCTAATTTAGTTGGCTATTTGAACACATTTTGAAAAACTTTGTTTAAATTGAGAGGAAAGTTGAGTGATTATTATTTTTAAGGCATAAATGGGAGCACAGCTTGCAAAAACAAATTAGCTGCCCCTGTAAAAATCTATATGGTCAACTTAGTTACTCTCTGTACATTGGTTATGTGAGTTAGCTAGGGAGAGTTCGATGTATATCTCCTGCAGGAATCCCAGCACTTGGGTAGTGGAAGAGGGGGGCTAAAACCTGGTATATGCTCATGACAGCACTTCACCTAGTAATAGTACTTTCTGTTTGAAAATGTGAAGAAATCAATCTACTGCTTTGACATTGGATTGTGTGTTCAGTTGGAATAGTTCCCCCTTCCCCCC
>JASSUY010010113.1:0-10668 GCA_032466535.1 Forpus xanthops | reverse complement strand
CCCCCCTCCCCGGTTGGATAGGAAGTTTTAAAAGCAACAATAAAAGAAAGTTGTTCCCACTCCCCAAAGTAATGAAAGGACAATTTGCTTAATGTCTATTGAGACTGGTTTTGAACCACACAATGCATCTAGATACAAGATAATTAGATGCTAGTTTATTTAAAATGTCTTATTTAAACTCATAATTAGCACCTTCCTTGTATGTGTTTTAGTGTATAGTAGCTTAAAATTCATGCCTGAAATATTTTCATCAGCTGATTTGAGTTAACCAGTGCACTTTTTTCCTGTTTAGCCTCACATTTGAGCTACTGTGACTGAATCCAGTCATTGAAGTCTATTTTCAGCAGAGCCAAATAATAGTAGTTAGTGATTTCTGTGCTGATAAGGACCACTGGGGTTTTTGGAAAAGCAATCCAGACATCAAAGCTTCTGTGTGTATATACATACATTATATGCTTATATTTCAGACATAAACATATATAACTACAGACATGCACTTTCACAACACACAATCTAAAACTGAAGGTGTGGTGCCTGATGCAGCTTTATGTAGAAGACAGGTAGTTTTTCCCCTCTCTTGGAAGCAGAGTCTGGTGCATTCCCAAACCTTGCTTTTGCTGCCTTTTGGTAGTGGTCTTCTTTGCTGTTCACCCTTTTTGTTTTGGTTGTTAGCTACTTAAAATAAAATACATACCCTGTTCCAATTTAATTCTAATTTAATCACTTAAAATACATCATACATCCTGTGTATAAATTCTGGTCAGTCAAAAAACCATACAGTGGAAAAGTGTTTATTGAGTTACTAGTGATCAGGTATATTCTGGAAGAATTCACTGTAATCAGTTGTAAAACACTTTACCTCAGTCTCATGCATACTGCTCACTCCTTTCCTTCCCCCCACAGAAGACACCGCTGAAAAGCAACAAGGCATATCTGAAGTAGAATTATGAAAAGCACTAAAAAATTAGCTTTTTTTTCAACTGGTAATCAGTTTAACTTAACTTTCTTTATGTGTATGTATAATTTATACATGTTTGTACACATATATATTGTTTGGATGTAATTAATTGTTTTAAATTATGCACAGTGTAATACTCAAAGTTGCTAGGGGATATTTTTAAATTTTCTATCTTGTTTTAATGTCTTCAGTAAGAACTGTTGTGTGTGCCATCAAAGCTATGTCTGGAGCATTATATGTTGTAGGCTTCATGCAGAATAGATGTGCTAGTCGCTCTCTGAGACAAGTAAAAGGATGTTTGCAGTAGAAGCCCAGAACCATTCCCAGACTGATTTCTTTACATTTGCAAATGCAAATGAATCAATATACTGCTTGGATTGTATGTTGCAGTTGAAATAGGTTTTTGCCCTGGACACTGTTGCAGAAGGCAGTAAGTTAAGACATGATGGGTCTGAGGGAGAGTAGGGCAGAAACAGGCAGAATAAGAATTCTTTTGCAGACTGGTTTGTTTGAGATTATTGCCTGGGGTTATGCATTTTGAGCCCCTTTTTAAAATACTGGCACAGTCTTGTGAAGTATAGCTGGGTTATGGTCCAATAACTGTGCAGGAGGGCATATTCTAGATATTGAAGAACGTGTATAGCAGTATTAAAAATAAAGATTTATCAGAAATGGTGTACCCAAGCGGTGGTTGCTGAATTAAGGAGGTGTATATTTGAGCCTTTTGTTTGCTTAGTGTGAATAGTGATGTGCAAACATCCCAGGAACTGCCAGCAACCATTATTGCGTATGGCACTTTCACTTGTTTCCTACCATGAGTAGTGGTTTATGGCCATGATTTGTTTATGAGGAATAGAGTGGTTTTGTTATTATTATTATTTTTTTTTTTTTTTATTCTGAATGCTTCCAGGCTGAAAATAACTGAAGCAGGCTTTGTTATTTCAGGTCAGTGCCTGGATTAACTTCTTGGCAAAAATTTGTTATGGATCATATACTGCCATCACTGCAAAACACAGCAAGTGAAACAGGGTATCTCTAGTTCTCTTAGGTAAGATCAATTCCTCCTATGGAAAACCAGAAAAAGAATCTCTGTGGAGGGGCAGCAGTTGAATTTAGTATGATAACCACTTGCCAGAAAGATTCTTGATAGTAGTTAGCTTTTGAGGGAGACACAGCCACTTAGGTGTATCTCTAACGAGAACTCAGGAAGAATACTGGCATATCCATTGGGTAACAAATGTTGTATGTATTAGTGAATTTTGACTTAATCTGTGTCTTGTTAGTCAAACTTGAGAAATACCGACTAGTGAATGTTGCTATGAACAGCTGATTTGGGTCTAGGGCCATCCAGGCTTTATAGCAGAGCTGGCAAAATATGTAGGTATTATTGGCTATTTTGTTTTTGTTTTCCCAAGTGGGAAAGGGAACAAAAATGAGGCATAATAGAATATTTAATTTGTCTTATACTTTTTGTGTAGTTCTTGTTCTCAATTGGTTATTCAATTCCTGGATTTGTGCTAGCTGCACGTCGTATTATTTTATGTCGAAATTCAAATAAGTAGAAAATGTATTTGAAAAATATCCTGCATAAGAATTCTGCATTAGTTAATACTTATTTTAGAATTAAATCTTCAAGGCTCAAAGTCTTTTGTTTGGGGAAAATTACCCAAATAGGAACTCTCTGAATCTTTAATAGAAATGTTCTGTAATTTATGCTTGATTCTTCTGCTAGGTTAACATTAATTAGTTTAACATACCACTCGTAAAAGATGTCATTGTTGAATCATTGTGTAGGTAACAAATCTTGCACTGGCTAGCAATGAAGAAATATTACCTCTATTAAAATCCACACTTAAACAGTGGAGTCAGTAAGGACTCATGACATTTTGTAGGCATCCAGTTTAATGCATTTTAATGTGTTCAGTACTGTGAGTTTTTTTCTTGGGGGGCTGTGTGGGGGATAAGCAAGTGAGGCAAACCTTTCAGATTATGCAGTTCAGCATATAATGTATCCTGTGCCAAGTAAGAAATGTAAAAATGTTGGCTCATGCTGGGATTAGGACTGCATACTGTAACACTGATATAACCTGAAAACAATCTGTCCAGGGTTGGGTTACTCAAATAAAGCATGCATAAACAGTGGTAAAAAAGCTTAAATTTGCTTATATTCAGGGACCAAATAACTGATATAAATAACACATCTAAACAAGTATGCATGCTTGTAATTAACTGAGTAGTTTCATCCTTCTCTGTCCAGAGAGAAGCATTAGAACTGGGTCTGTAGTGGAAAGCAAATTTCACTTGTAATTTTGGAGTGTTTATTGTGACTCCATAATCCCTTTTTTTCCATTTTTTTTTTTTTCCTTAATTCTTCCCCCCTCTCCTCAATAATCCCCCATCTTCTCAGAGGAGGTGGTAATATAGTGCTGCCAACACAACTGTAAGCCTGTGTCGAGTTTGTGTGCTTGGCTGTTACAGGTATTCCAGAGGATGGGACAGGTAAAGTAAGTTAGTCTGATCAGACCTCTAAGCAAAAGATACTGCCCACATTTATTTATTTTAAGCACCGGAGTTTGAATGGCACTAAGCAATCAAATAGATGCTAGAGAGTGCTGTTGCTTTCTTCACCTGAGGAAACCTGGGTGAGCAGAAAGCGTGGGGTCTCATAGGTCAGTGCAGTTCCATTTGAGCAGCACAGGCAGGCATGGTCAAGAGACAGGGACATTGTATCAGAAATGTTAATTTGGAAATGCTTAAACCTCTGCCATTGCTAAAGGCAGTAAGAACTTTCATGGCACAGGAGCAAGGCAATCCCCTCAGTATGTGGAAGAGAAAGTCTGAAACTTTGGAGGGCATCTACTGGTGCATCTCAGGAATCACAAACTAACCAAACAGATTAGTTTGTTTGCAAATATGTATTTGTTTCCCTGTGGAGGAGATTACTGTAGCATTGTGGCCAGATAAACCTAAGGAGTTTGATCCGAGAAGCCACCACCTTGTAATAAAATGCAAGTAAGCAGTCAACAAGTTCTGTCATGCAGTCTGAACACTGGGAGGAACTAGGTTACCTCTTTAATCTTTTTAAGAATCCTGCTAAATTCGGTGTTTCAGATCGCAGAAATGTCAGCTTGGCAGCAGGTAGAGCTGGGAGAAGAACAGGAGTGCTCTTCTGCCTCCTTTCAAGTTGTGTGAGCATTCAAGATCCTTTGGTCTATTGGTATTTCTGTACCCCAGTAGCTGCTGATATCTGTACCAAGAGCTGGTGATCATTAGTTTTAGTGTGAAGCTTTAATGAAATTTTGTTCATAAAAGCGTACTGTTCTTTGACACCCTGCTTTACTGCTCTTAGTGCTGATGTGTTTTTGAGTGTTTCAGCATAGATGGGTGTAACATAAGACAGCTATCACTGTGCCTCAGAATAGTTAGTTGAAGACACAGCCACTTCAAAAAAGGATAGTTGTCCTAAAATCTTCAGTGTGTCACATTGACCTTTTAATAAGATACTCTCTATGAACCTTAGGTTTTCTTTTAACTGAAGGTGACTTCTTTCTATGAACAGGTTGCTCTTAAGATTCTGTTTTCCTGAGATGATTTTACTTTTAGCTTCCTTAGCCATTTGCTCATTCATTCATTTGCAATTATAAATTCTAGTTACTGCAGGAGTTGAAAAATTATAGCAAATGAATGACTTCTGAGTTTGCTTCTCACCTTAGATTTTCAGTAGGTTTTCAGACTTCCTTTCATTTTAACCATGAAAAATGAATATATTACAGTAATTTTATTAACATCAAAAGGCTTCAAATTGTTCACATGTAGCTCTTAAAATTTATAAAGCAGCAGTTTAAGACTTTGAAATTCTTAACAGATGCTCAGCTATGTTCTCAGTATTTGAGCTTAAAGCAGAAAGAATTTAACTCAATTATAATAATGTAAACCTTTTCATTTTGCTATGCATAATTAAATATTTTCATTTACATAGCACTGAAGTTTAACATTCTGAACGGTGTAGATAAGCAGAAGAAAAAAGCAGACAAAGATGCATCTTTGCATGCAGAGTAGTATTGCACTTGCTGGTAATCTCACTGTGATTATTAACAACTTTAACTAGAAATTCATATGCAAATCCTGTGGATATGGGTTGTATTTAGAGGGTGATTATTATTATTTTTTTTTTTTAAATTGGTTGCATCTCCTGACATAGTCATTACCCAACAATGTACAGTACGTTAGAATTGGGACAGAGTGCAATAACCTTGATGCATTCTTTTACTTCTTTTAATATATTAATTAGTGGAATGAGTCTGGGGAGAATTGAAATTTCCCTTTATTTGTCAGGCTGATACATGTGGGTGCAGGAGATGGCTTGAATGTGCCTGTGTGGAAGCCTGTGATCCCATATGTGTTTGATTTACAGCTGGTGTAGGAAAAGCTATGCTAGAGGTGGTTATTACTATTGCTTTGAGTAATCCTGCATATCAGATTCAGCAGCCTGCTGTCAGTGGTATAATGTGAAGCATCAGGTGTTTTGAGGGCTACAGAATAAACCCAAGATCTGCAAATAAATAGCTGTAGTTTTTTAACTACTGCTGTTTGTCATGTCCATGTTAGCAAAATCTATCGGACTGAAACATTTTTGAAGACATGTAGTGCAATTTGTGTTGGCTGGCTTAATGTTGTACTCAAATCTTCTTGGTAGTGGGAGGATCAGTGATGCTCCCTGATAATAAAAATAAAAAGCTTCTGATTCTTTTCTTCTTGAATTCTTAAATTGTGTTAGTGCATTACAGATTACATCAAACAACATATGATTAAGTATGGGAGTGTAAAATAAGAGAGAATTTAATTTCTTGTAGTGCCTTTTTGTTGGTTTGGTTGAATGTCACACACTGAAGCAGTTTGGAGGTATTTTTTTTTTACATTTATTACATGATTCAAATCTCAAAATTAAGTGCCAATATATTGGATAGATAAAAATGTTGTATAAATTAGAATTAAGAGAGGATGGATTTCCAGAGAAAGCTTAGAGTATATTAAACACTATTTTCAGCAGATGAATTTTATGACACATATCAAAACACAAAATAAATCGCAAGCAAAAGGGAGAGTATCTCTGTATATGTATATGTAAACATGCATTGCAGGTGGTGGAGAGGAGCAGGGGACCTTAAGAGAACTCTTGTGTTTATCTTTGACCTTTTATTTGCATATCATGCAGGGATCCTTAGCTGTTGAGCTTTGAGAAATTGTTTTAGTACTTATCTTTCTGGGTATTTCTGTCAATTGTCTGAGCTCTTCCATTTGCAAATAGGTTTGCTAGCACCCTATAGAAACTTTTGCCATCTTTTTTTGCCTTACTTGTTGGGGATAAAGTTAAGAGAGCAGGATGTAGATGAAAAAGAATGAGAATGGAATTTCCACTATAGCAAAATTTCATGTCCTGAAGCTGCTTCTGCCAGCCAGCTTTTTAATATAATGAGGGTGGCTGTTTGCTAAATACAAATCCAAGAGTGTAAGTTACTTGAGTAAAGAACAAGTGAAACTACAAGAATCTCATTCACTTTGATTTTTATATAATCCCAGTAGCTTGTAACAATACATGTGCTCTTGTTTTCTTCCCTCTTGGCTCTATCATTGATTGCAGAGGGCTTACATACTCTGAAAGAAGTCTTTGGGACCTCTTTGGTAGAAATGTAAGTGCATGCTGAGTGTGGTATTCTCTTAATTTTCATTATTCTTTTTGCTTTATCTGTTAGGCATTTTGTCGGTTCTGTTACTTTCTTGCTTCATTAAACTTGTATTGAATCTCTGAAGGGTCATGAAAAGTTTGCAGTATGAAGTAGCTGCTTAGCAGAAAAAGCTTATATTTTCCAGATTTTTGAGATGTTTTGATGCTTTGGAGAAAAATGGGTTTGATTTAGTTTATATTAAGTGTAGTGAATGTATTTGAGATGTGTGGGTATTGTAGTTGGATTACAGGAACAATGTATCTGTATAAGGGGTAAACATGGTTCTGTGTGTTTTGGTTTCTTAGCCGGATGGTTTAGGTGTGTTGCCCTCCAGCTGGTTTTCTGTGTTTACAAATTCTCTCTGAGGCTGTTTCTGTTCATTAACAATTGAATTTTACCATATGGAGGCCTTCTTTTTGAGGTTCGAAACAGAAATTTTTCAGTATATGAAATCAGGAATTTATCTGTTTACGTGTATGAGGTAGGATCTGGTTTCTTGTGGTAGTAAAAATCCAGTGCAGAGAGCAGTGTGTAGAAGATGAGGAAATAACTTTCTTGCTTACTGTATTTAGTTCACAATTAGCTTTTGCTATTGTGTCTTAATTTATTGTGTAAGTAATGTATTGCTGCTTTACGAGGCCTTTCTTTCTCTTGTTCTATTCTTGACCTGGTCAAAGACTCTTGAAGTAATTGGGTACCTGTTTCTCATTTAAAAACTAAACAATCATCCCATGCAAGACATTCTGAAAATAATATTGAAATATTAGGCCTGGGAGTCCCTGGAGTACCACCATTTTTTTCTGTGGTATGTGCATTTTCTCTCAGGTTTGGTTTTGGCCTGAGGTTTAGGGAGTGTCTACGTACCTTTCACTTCCCAAGTAATTAGTGATTCGTGGATGATCGGATCCAAGTTTAACTATTTACTTGTAATCTCTAGAGATTAGAATTTCCAGATGTTTTAATACAAGGGACTGCTGTTTTGAAACTCCAGTGAATACTCAAGTCCTAATTTATGTGCATTTAATCCAAGTGCCTGGGACTTGTTCCAGTAAACTCACACATCTGGGTGAGTGCCCAAGCTTTTCAATGTGTTCTTATAATTTGGGTATTGACTTTTGAGGGTGGGAGAGTATAATAAGGGTATCATCCGTATAAAACGTAGTTCTCCGGTGGGACCTATTTTGGTATTTGTTAGTAGATCTCAGTCGATTGCTCTGATTATGTTGAAGAGGGGCAGGGTGAGCAGACCAGAGACTTTTGCTCTGATCTTGATTTTGAGAAGTGTGATTATTTTCTTCCCCCTCCCTTTTTTTTTTTCTTTTGAGTGCATACTGAAAACAAGACTCCTCCACAACAGTTCAATCCAATCGAGGTGGTGTCAGTGTATTGCATTTTCCTAAAGACTCTGATTGGAAGGACTCTGATAGGATAATCCCAGGTAACCCCATCATAAGCTCTTTTCAGCATCAGGCAATACCTCTGATGTGTGCTGTGACACTTCAGGTGACTTGATTTAGTTGCTTGAGGTTGCTTGGTCCAGGCTTGGATGTAATAAATCTAACCTGATATATTTAATACTTTTCAGTGCAAACTTCTTCAACCTAAAGAGGGAGTGGGGGCGGGTGGTGAAGCTTTGGCATGGAATCTCTGTGGTGAGACATTGGCTACATGCTGGAGGAGTGAAGTATTACTTCTGAAGAGGAAGACTTGGGTAGGAAACAGTAAAAGTGGACATACCATTCCATGGAACTATCATTGTGTGATAATTAAAGTTGCAATTTATTTGAAATGTGCTCAACTGATGGCACCTATCCCTGGCTGGGCTATAGTAGACACAGCTGTGTTTTCCATGGCTGTAAGAAATAGGTGTCCTTTAATTGAGTGCATTGTGGCACTGGTAAGAATCATAGAATAGTTAAGGTTGGAAAGGACCTTAAGATCATCTAGTTCCAACCTCCCCTCCCATGGGCAGGAACACCTTGCACTAAACCATGCAGCCTAAGACCCTCTTCAACCTGGTCTTGAATACTGCCAGTGACGGAACATTTATCCCTACTTTGGGCAACCTGTTCCAGTGCCTTACTACCTTCACAGTAAAGAATTTCCTTTGCTTTCCAGTGCCTTACTACCTTCACAGTAAAGAATTTCCTTTGCTTTCAGCACTGCCTAGGCTTTCCTGTGTTGTTTTTGTAGTTGAATCCTTTTTCCTCTGGACTAAGAGGTACTTCTCAAAATGAAGGGCAGTGAAGTCCCAAGAAGGACCCGCTGTCGTGGTTTAAGCTTCTCAAGCAGTTCTCTCACTCCTCCCTCTTTCTTTTTCCAGTCCCAGGGGGATAGGGGGAGAATTGAAAGAATGCGACTCCCGCAGGTTGAGATAAGAACAGTTTAGTAACTAAGGTATAACACAAATCACTACTGCTACCACCAGTAATAATAATGACGAGAGAAATACAAGGAAAGAGTACAACAGCTCACCCACTATACCCAGCCCGACCAAGCAGTGCACTCCCACCCTTCCAGGTATCTGCTCTCCATTTTTCCATCCTGAGCATGACATGCTGTGGTATGGAATACCAGTTTGGTCAGTTTGGGTCAGGTGTCCTACCTCTGCTTCCTCCTGGCTTCCCCTCCTCCCTGGAAGAGAATGAGGCTCAGAAAGTCCTTGGTCAGATAAAATATTACCAAGCAGTGACTGAAAACACTGGTGTTATCAGCACAGTTTGCAGGCCCAAAATCAAAAACACAGCACTGCACCAGCTACCAAGAAGGAGGAAAATGACTGCTGCTGCTGAACCCAGGACACCCACCATTCCTCCCTCTGCACCACTTTTGTCAGTTGGTATAAGAATATCATTTGAGGATCTGCCTTACAGAGTATCTGGGCAGAGTGCATTACATTCCTCTTTGAGGTTTTTCTTTGCCTCTCTGGTGGAAATTTGATTTCTTTGTTCAGTTCTGATTGTTTTGCTCTGAAGAGGTAATAGACAGTCCTCTCTGGTGTATCATTTCTTTGTGGGCACTACTTAGTTGTTGTACCAGGATTTTTAGTTTCAGGTTGACTACTTTGGCAGGGTCTAGATGTCAACTTGTGAGTTCTATAGTCAGGATTTCTGGATGTTATGTGTTGTTTGCTTTTTTGTAATATCATTGTTGTAACTGACATATTTGAAGGTCTCTGTTTTGCTGTTAATGGAATCCACAAAGTCGGTACCTGGAGAAGAAAAAAGGTATCAGTTTTTCCTACCTTTCCCTCTCTGTTGGGAGAGAAAGTTTCAGTGAACATCTATATTAGCTGGGGCTTATATTGTCTACTCCATGACAATCTTTACATGGTTATTTGTATCTATGACTGCTCTGACAGTGTGAATATGAAAATTGCCTACCTATAAAAGGAATTATTTATCGTATTGGTAAGGAGGGAGAAGAGCTCAGGGACAGGAATGGTTCAGCTTAAGTTTTGTCTTTCTTGTGGGGAAGGAATAAATGCATTAGAACAGTGCTGAACTGTTATGGGTGTTTCAGGAAGAGTGTGAGAAAAGGGCCAGTTTGTATTATGCTTTCACAGTTTGTAGTGATTTATGGCTTATGAGCCTTGGACTGGACTGAGTGAAAATGGCTGTGTAGTTAATAATAATCTGAGGATTTTTATTCCTACCACATTTTGTGCCCATGGGAACTGGTAGTATTCACTGCATCCAGTGGCACTGAATTTCACAATGAATAAATCTACTCTTCAGTTTGAACCTTTCAGGATCTGGGTTCCTCTATGTCATGGTTTGAGGCCCTGAAACAGTTCTGCTCACTCACTCCCCCCTCTTTCTTCCCCAGTCCGAGGGGATGGGGAGGAGAATCGAAAGAATGCAACTCCCACAAGTTGAGATAAGAACAGTTTAGTAACTAAGGTAATACAAATCACTACTGCTACCACCAATAATAATACAAGAGAAAATACAAGGAAAGAGAATACAACAGATCTTCACCTGA
>JASSUY010010112.1:7057-32736 GCA_032466535.1 Forpus xanthops | reverse complement strand
GACAAGGGATGGAGGGACAGGACAAGGGAATGGCTTTAACTGCCAGAGGGGAGACTGAGATGAGCTCTTAGGCAGAAACTGTTCCCTGTGAGGGTGCTGAGGCGCTGGCACAGGGTGCCCAAAGAAGCTGTGGCTGCCCCATCCCTGGCAGTGTTGAAGGCCACGTTGGACACAGGGCCTTTGAGCAACCTGCTCCAGTGGAAGGTGTCCCTGCCCATGGCAGGGGGGTTGGAACTTTAAGGTCCCTTCCAACACAAACCATTCTATGGCTCTATGAATTAACCTAAATAAACAGGGCCCTTTATCTCAATGGTAATCTGCTACCGAGCTCTATTGCTTAACGCTATTCTAACTCTGACCTATTTTCTTTTGGGAATCCTGGTTTCAGAAGTGGATTTCAGCTTCCCAAGTACCAAATATTGCTCTTGCAATTAAACACTCCTTTCTTAATTTTTCTCTTTCCCCTAAGTCTGTTTAAAAGATGTCCTGATTAAAAGGCATCACATTTCAGTATTGATTACCCAGGCAGCTTGTAACTGATACAATTATTTTGCTTTGTGATTTTAATAGTATTCTTGACCCCTGCATTTGGAGGCTCACTTACTGCTTACAACTTCCTGTTGGATTGCCATGACCTTTACTCTGATTTCTTATTCACTGAATGTGACCAAAAATTATTTAACTGTAGCACTTACCTACAGTGAGATAACAACATTTTTCTGTGCATACATATACCCGTGATGGTTTTTGCTACCATACAGTATGGTAAAGATCTTTGGTGGGGCGTGATATAGAATCATAGAATGGTTTGGGTTGCAAAGGACCTTAAGATCATCCGATTCCAACCCCCTGTCATGTGCAGGGACGCCTCACACTAAACCATGTCACCCAAGGCTCTGTCCAATGTGTCCTTGAACATTGACAGGGATGGGGCATTTACCACTTCTTTGGGCAACCCATTGCAGTGTCTCACCACTCTCACAGTAAAGAACTTCTTTATCATATTCAACCTGGCCTTCCCTTGTTTAAGTTTGAATCCATTGCCCCTTGTCCTAATCTGCATGAGCTGATTCCTTTTCTGGTCTCAGTTGACCAAGTTTGACCATACTGGGGGACTTTTTGCCCTTTAGTGACTCATTTTCCTCTGGAAACTCTGCATCTGTTGGCAGCAATGTTGGTGCCATGGATTGAGTAGTGAATTAGTATTAGGCTTCAGTAGTGAAAGATGAGACATTCTTTCTCCTCTCCCAGTCTTTAAGTGGTGTTGCTGGTACAAGTCCATTAATGCTTTTGCTACCATCCTCCAGCAATGTGGGAAAACAAAAGACAAAGGCTATTCATGTCAACAAGAAATCTGGGGAAGAAAAACACAAAACAAAATAGGCTTTCACAATCACATGTCTCTGTCTTTATACAGTATAAAGCAGGAGTGAAAAATTAAACACATTTATGATTCTCCATCAAGAAGCATTCATGTCGCCTGAAAAGCAGCATCAATATACACAGAGATAATTGACATGGCATTCAACTGTCCTTATTTCAATCGGAAAACAAGCAGCTTTGAGAGCTCACTGAAAAAAACTCCCAATCTGAGGCATACAGAGCATGTATTCACACTGCCACATGATGAATGTATAATAGTTTCCTCCAGACAACCAACCTTGAAACACCTCAGACCTTATTGTGTTCCTGGTGTTTATAGTTTCTACTGCAGTGAAACCTAACAGCCCTAGGGCCCCAATTGTGTTGTGTATGGCATAAACACAGCAAAACCACAGACCCTGTCCCCCAGGAACTGCTGTCTAAATGAAACCTTATCTGTCACCTGCTCTCCCCTCCAGCCTATGGTTTGTGTTTTCTGTAGCCTAAATCTTCAGTACACAATCCCTTTGAGGAGGAATGATGCTGTTGCTAGTGTCTGGATGGCACTGAGTTTTGAAGGGTTGATGAATGAATAAACAATACACTGAGTAGAGCTTTACATCTGCCTTGTCTTTTTTCTTTTTTTTTTTAGAATGGACTCCAATGGTTTTTTGGAATATTTACACTGAGTTTGGGTTTTTGGAACTCACAGAAATACAGGCCATAATACCAAACAAATTTTGGTTTTCTCTGCTGTTGTGTAATTCCATTGTAATTCTCTGGAATTCTATTGAAACTCTTCCTGGAGATGCCTCTGTCCTTTGCTGGATCTGGCCAATGAATTGAATGTGGGCAAGTGAGGATCCTTAGTACGATAGTGGAACACATCCATCCACACTATTGTGATTCTAGGCAGCCAGCTTCTCTTTCAATGCCTTTCTTAAAGGCTGTG
The DNA here is from genome assembly GCA_032466535.1 of Forpus xanthops. Taxonomy (NCBI): domain Eukaryota; kingdom Metazoa; phylum Chordata; class Aves; order Psittaciformes; family Psittacidae; genus Forpus; species Forpus xanthops. The sequence continues at coordinate 30,422 of JASSUY010010112.1, read as the reverse complement.
GCACTGAACAAACCAGTGCTCGAATCAAGCAGGGCATTAGAAGCCAATGAATTTTCTGTTACCTGACTTACAAAAAACTTTTTCTCATGCTTCCTCCTGCCATTGTTTATTTGTAAAGAAATAAAAGTCTAAGCAAGCAGTGATCCTACTGCTATGGAACAGTTGGGGTTTAAACTCACCCAGACAATTGCAAAGGCTATTTTCACTTCCCGGGCAGATCCACCTGAAAACTGGATGATATCAGCTGTGGTTTAGCACACACTTCAAATCCAAGTTGTCTCTTCCCTGTTTTGCACTTTCTCCAGCATTCTGAGGACAGCAGGTGGTTGGAAATCTATGGCCTTCCCCAACTCCCTTCACTTTTACCTTTGCTCTTTCTCTCCTTCCATCCTCTCACAGTGTGGTGCTGTCACCTGTAAATTCTTGTTAGACTCACCCTGCAAGAAAGCTTCTTCCAATGGACAGGGCATGCACTGACAGGACAAAGGGAATGGCTTTAACCTGACAGAGGAGAGATTGAGATGAGCTCTCAGGCAGAAGCTCTTCCCTGTGAGGGTGCTGAGGCGCTGGCACAGGGTGCCCAGAGAAGCTGTGGCTGCCCCATCCCTGGTAGTGTTCAAGGCCAGGGAGGACACAGGGGCTTGGAGCAACCTGCTGTAATGGAAGGTGTCCCTGCCCATGGCAGGGGTTGGAACTGGATGAGGTTTAAGGTCCCTTCTAACTCAAACCGGTCTAGGATTCTATAATTCTATGATCTTCTCTCAGAGAGTGTAATTAATGACCTGTAGGAAAGGTACATCTCCTTCCCTGGACAAGCATGAATGGCGTCACCACACCATTGCTCCTCAGTTAACATCCATACAACTCCACCTCCCTCCACACAGCCACCCCTGGCCTGTGGATTTGCTGGTAATGAGGAGCCAATGGAGGTGTTTACCCTGTTCCCAGCACCCCACTTCCATCTGCCCGCTCCAGGCAGTGGCTGCTTGACTCAGTATCCCTCTGCTGCTTCCTGAGCAGGGCTGGGTCCCCCATCACCACCACTTTCCTCTCATCAGGACTCATGCAGTGAGCTACACTCCTTTAAGAACATGACCCAGCACATCTTAACCAAGTTCCTGAAACAACAGGTCACAAGAGACCAACTCTAACCCTAGGCTAGTGCTTGCATTTGTTACTGACTGTGAATTGGGTTGCACGTTGGTCCCATTGGATAATCTCTCGCATGAAACCCCAGCACCATGTCCCAAGCTCTCTCCTGCCTCATGCATGTGGCTGACTCCAGCCTACGTAGCGCTGCTCTGATTTTTGCTGCCTGGTTCTGCCCCTGCCCACTTTGTCTTTTACTGAAACTGCCTGTGAGTCATTGAAGCCCACAAAAGCCTGCTTCGTTTCTTCATCCAACCCTGTCATGATCAATTGTTACAGCCACTTTGAGATTTCTGCAGAATCTGTGCCAGTTTTATTTCCAAGAATACAACATCACCAACATTTTTCAATTATTCAGATAGGTTTTAGCTTGTCATCGTCCCCATCTCACTGGAAGGCATTATGCACGCTTGCCCTACCTCCGATCTCGCTGACACTGATGTGATGACATTGACTCTGCAGAGGTTATTTGAAGGAAAGAGCAGGATCAGTCCTTAGCATGCTGCCTCCCTGCCATGTGGAGCAGCGCTGAGCCTCTCAGTGCATCTGGTTTCAAAACAAACCCTCTACAACAGACAAATATGTTAAACCTTTGAAAGCCTCATTTCCAGGTTTCAACAACATTCTCTTCAGAAACAAGCACTTAATGGAGTTCATTTAAGGTTGTTTAAGCCACAACTTGCTGTCAGCACTATTTACCACTTCAGTGGCTCGGCTAGAGCCTCAGCTGTTGTAAGCCAGCTCAGTGCTAATAACGGAGCCCTCCTGATTTACATCAGCTGAAAATCTGACCGAGCTTCTGCCAGGCTGACAGCCTTCCTCTGCTGGGTTCCAGTAGCTGTTTATACACTCACTCGGTGCAGACAGTAGTAAAAGCAGTTTTTGTTCTGACACTCCTGTCTGTGCCCTATTTTTAATGTAAGACCAAACAAGCAGATGTTCCAGCGTGGTGTCCTCTATTGACTGGGTACTTTAGCCGGTTAGATGCCAGGTTTCCCTTTCACAGCCACAGGACAGAGCTGGATCAGTTCATCAGTGATCCCTTGTACTCCTCTTTCTGCAGTCAGGGTATTTTCTCCCCAGCCCCGGTTAATACATTAGGAACCAGCAGAAGCAAATATTTTCATTTTACTGCTGTCTCCCACTCCTGCACTTTTTGGCTTTGCTTGTCTGCGCTGAGAGGAGGCACCTTCCTTCAACCATTAGTTTTCAATTCACTCTGCTTTATTCCAGGCAGAGCAACTCAGCCCCTTTACAACCACAGAGCTTCTTACTTGTTGCTGCTGTAATTTCATAGAATCCCAGCCTGGTCTGGGTTGGAAGGGACTTTAAAGCTCATCCACTTCCAACCCCTACCATGGACAGGAACACCTTCCACTGGACCAGGTTGGTCCAAGCCACATCCAACCTGGCCTTGAACACTGCCAGGGATAGGGCAGCTTCTCTGGGCACCCTGTGCCAGCGCCTCAGCACCCTCACAGAGAAGGATTTCTTTCTGGTATCTAATATCAATCTCCCCTCTTTTAAAGCCTGTTACTACATGCCTTTGTAAAAGGTCCCTCTCCAGATTTCTGCTCCTGCTCCTTTTTGACTCCTCTAATCTCAACTATCACAGACCCAAATTTAAGAGACACAAATTTTCCCTTTCTCAGTAATGCAGGCTAAAATTATCAATATTATTTACTTCACTCCATTTATTGTCTTCCAATCTTCCACACTGGTTAATGTTGTATCTGGAGCCCTTCGAAACCATACCGTCAATTCATGCAGCAAAAGCCCCACAAAAGCCATCTGCTTCATGGTAAACTGGCAAGGCAACAATAACTTTCAGTAAGCTGAGAAGTGGGTGCTTTTAGTGAATAAAACCACGACGCCTTCTGTCTTTTATTTCAATAATAAATTTAATTTTATTATCTTTTCCCCAATTTGCCACAGGATTTTGCTGCAAACCATCGTGACTGAGCTGCAACATGGGAGGTTGTGACCCCCCCCGAGTTATTAGGTTGATAACATTGCAGTTTTCACCTCCTGCAGAAGTCCAGCTTTTTTAACAGTGGAAACAACTGCTTGCAGTTGGATTCAGATATCCTATTTTGAAACTTGCCAAGGGAATGCTAACTTCCGTAGGCTATCCCCATTATTTACTGGGTCAAGAAGGATGGCATCACTCAGCAGTTCTGGAACAGAGGGCACTAGGAGCATGGGGACATCAGACCAACAACCTTGGGGACCCATAGTGAGCTGTCGTTTGGAAGAGAGAGCTCTTAAGTTGACTGGGGCTAACCCAGATGGAGGAAACAGGATGCAAAGGGATGTGGGGGGTTGTCAATCCATCACATGACCCCAAAACAAAATGTTGAGAGGCAGTTTTTGAGATTGTCGGTACTGAGATGGCTTAAAGAGAAGAGTCAAGTCCCCAAGTGCATGACGGGGTTAGCTTAATAATAAAAGAATTTCATTTTAGACTCTGTCTTAATTTCCTTTCCAAACTTGAAAGCTCAGGGTGCATTTTTACCATATTTGAAAGATATTTTTCTCAAAAATAATGATTTTCAAATGAGATATTTCTCCTCATTGCATACTTTCAGCAGCCGGAGCATTAAAGAGCAGTGTTACACATGACATGAAAAAATTGTGGGAGCTGACAACAAGAAATCTTGCTGAAGAGAGAACTGTTCCTACCAAAACATTTATAATCCCTGAATTTAATCTTCATGTACAGATCTCACATTTTGGTGTCTTTATGAGCTAACTTTAAAGGGCATATCAGGATATTGTACTCCAGCACTGTATGTTAATGGTTTCCTGCCTCCCTCCAGGAAAAATGGAATAGTTCTTCTCTGAGCTTTTCACGCACCCTTCTGCCAAGTCAAAGCAGAGAGGAAAAACTGTGTACAATATTTTATTAGGCCAAATGTCAGTTTGTTTTTCTGAGATCTTTACCAATCTTCCTGGCATTTAATATTCAAATGAGGGGAGGAGGGGAGGGGAAAAGGAAAGAAAAATATTAGAAACAATAAGGCTTTCATTTCACGCAGGATTGGCTGAAGAGACATCCAACAGGCCATGATACAAAGAGCCACATTTCTTTCATACATAGGAAAGGAGCAGTTAAACACACTAGAGAAGGTGGACAGCATCTGGATAAAAAGGAAAGGGATGGAACCACTTTGTGTTTGCGGGACTTTTAGATCAGTTTTGATTCATCTCTGGAGGCTGGCTAAAGACAGCGTAACTCCCATTCTGTTGGACTTTGGTCTTGCCCACAAAAGACTGGGTTTTTCCACACATAAAAAAGATTTCAGTTTCCATCCTGCTCAGAAAAAATCCCACATTTCCAACTCAGTTCTGTGCTCTTTCATTAGACAACACAGCGCTAATGTGAGCTGAACCTTTTTTCATATCAGCATCATTTGGTACTTGATATATGAAACAAATCAGAGCAGATGCCTTGGTCAACAAGGAAAGCCCAGCTGAGTCAAGCGTTACATCTAATATGAGCCCAAGAATTTGAAACCTTCATTTCCAATGCAGAGGCCAGTTCTTTATCATCCCACTAAGTTGCTCCCATCTCTTCAGTCATGGCCTTCCACATGGGAAGCCCATGTCAAGGATGTCTCTGGGAACAGAATTCCTCATGTTTCATGATGAATGCAACATGGGCTTTCTCACTGGAGAAGGAGGTTTTTCAGAGTGCTAGAAGGAATATACATCAGTGACACCACAAGTAGGGATTCACAGGTTTCCTTCAAAGTATCACAAAAGTGAGTCCAAAGGGTGAGATGCTCCTTTGCCTGATGTTCTCCTCTACAGAAAATATTTCACTTAAAAGGACAGCTTTCAACAAAGAGCTTTTCCATCTAATGTGACCTGTGCAGGATCAATTAATTTTAACCTTCTTGTCTATTAGCCCATTGACGTGATTCAGCTGGGATAAAAGAAAATGGTGAGATTGCATTTTCCCTTTCTGGCATCCTTACGCTCTTTTGTTTTTTAGTAATAACCCTGTTTATAGCAGGGGGGTTCCTGAGGAGTTGCTGTATTATACACGTAGCTAAAAAGTTAGCCATAGGCAAAAAAATTGCCTTGAAATACATTTCAGAAGAAATATATCTTTTATGGAACACAAAAGCTTCTCAAAAAAAACCTTTTCTCTACTTGTTGGGGATGGGGGATGGCTTTGGGGAAAATATTAATTTCAGCTAAAATATTTTCTTTTTTTTCAGCTAGAAATTATCTGTATTTGAACAAAAGATAAATGTATTTTCAGTGGAATGTCAATGATTAATCCTGTAGATTGTCAATGAGTAATCCTGGGTAAGTAATAAAAGGATGGCACGTGGACCAAATGATGTGCAATCAAAGTGATCTTTAGGCATTTTTTAAGCCTTGGCTACCACAGAAGTCAGCACTGATTCAGACTCCCTTTTATCTTCTTTTTTTTTCTATGCCTTCAACCCCCAGCTAAAGGATGTCACAGATGATTCAGGGTAGAGGAGGGAAAGGTACAGCTCCCTGGGCTTTGGCAGTGGCCTCCTTCATCGCCCTAAGAAGAGCTTGTCTGGAATGTCACATTCCTGAAGGAGATTAAAACCAGCCAAGAAGGAGATGGGATCAAGGCCCTGCCTTCTCCTCAGGACTTAAAGGCTCACATGAAGGTTTGTGGTCTTCATTCTGCCTTCTGCTTTGGGTCTGAGTTTAGCATGGGGCCCCCTCCAAGGTCTGGAACCATTAGAATCTTGTATTTTGGCGCTGTTTCCCTTTGTTTAAATCCTACTGTCATTGCCTTCAGTCCATTGTGATCAATGTACATTTTATAAGTCACAGGGAATTGTGCAGTTATACAGCACCTTTCACTAGAGATTCTCAAAGTGCTTCACAAATAAATAGCAGAGTTTTACAACTTCAGATCTCAGGTTCTCTAGATAGGGAAGCTGACATCCAAATGGTCTTCCCACAGCCACACAACAAAACTGCCCCAACTTACAAACAGAAAAGTCACAATTCCAGCTCTAGCTTCATCCCTCACACAAGATTTATTATTTCTGCACTTGTTGTTTATCCAAGGTTCCCATCACTGCCAGCCAGAGACAGACATGATCGCTTACACCACAGCAGTTTTAGTCCATCGGAACTCTCCCCCTCAACAGGAACAAATAAAATGCATAAATTTGAGCAATCAGGAGAGAAGCTGTGCAAGGTCAAGAAGAAGTAACACATTCAAACATCAACTACACACACCAAATCAGCGCTAGCTGCTCCTGAGCTGGTGCATCACCTGTGAGACCTCCCTTGGAAGTCACCCGCAGGTAGTTGCCTCCTTCCTCTGCAGCTATGTATACCTATATATACATATATAAGTATGCATACCTGCATGCATTTGGTTATTTTTATTGCTAACTGCCATTGGGTATTTGATGAGTGATGGCTAACGCCATGCTGATGGTAAAACTGAGAAGAGGAACAGCAAGAATGGTGGAAAGCAGCAGGCTGCATCTGGAAAAACTGGAGGCAAATCCAGTCCTGGCCAAAACAGATGTAACTGTTAGTGAGATGAGCAAAGCTGAGCCCTTTCACATCAAATTCATTTTTGGTTGGTGTCCTGAATTCCTTCCCTGCCATGGCAGAATGAGTCCTGAGACAAAATACTTACTAATAGTGCTTGTTAATTAGTAATAACAAAAGAGCTAGTGGAAAGTCTCAGGTCCCATACTCACAATTTGCTACCAAGCTAGTCAATTCCCAGACTTCTAAAATTAGAAACAAACAAGCCCTTTTTAGGGCAATAAACAGCATTTTAATTGGACTAAAATCTATAAATCTGTCAGCAACTACTTGCTCTGGCTCCCTTGTGTGATCAGCAGCTTTGAATACCCTTCTGGGTCTTTTTCAGAGGGTAATGATGTGATCTGATGTCATTACAACAAAGGTGTGATCAAACACGGTGGCATGGCACGGTGGGAGAGCTGGGCTGCTGGGACCAGCATGCCAAACTGGCTGTGCTGGTGGGGTGGTGGTCCTGCAGCCTGGGGTGAACAGCATCAGCAAGGCAAGAGGGAAAGACTTGGGCTGCAGACCCGTGATTCTGTGTGGCCCATGAATGCATCAACACAAAAACCCTAGGTAACTCTCAAATCAGGGCCCTGTGAAATGCATATTACAATGCATATTATTATGCTAAACCAGCATATTTTCATCTCTGTTTTTCAGTGTGATGGAAGACTTAAAGTAATTTTCATTTGACTTATAAAGATGACAAGTGTTAGCATTACAGTGCAGAAGATTCCCATCCATGGAATGGGTAGTGATAAATAGAGTAGCTGGAGGGGAGAGGTAAGTGGCAGCCTCTTGGCAAAGGGCTTTATGAGGAGTTTAAGAGCTCTGAAGAGACCTTAGAGCAGTTCCCATTACTTAAAGAGGCTGACAAGAAAGCTGAAGGGGGGCTTTCTGCAAGAACATGTAGAGATAAGACTGGGGAATGGCTTTAACCTGCCAGAGGGGAGACTGAGATGAGCTCTTAGGCAGAAGCTCTTCCCTATGAGGGTGCTGAGGCGCTGGCACAGGGTGCCCAGAGAAGCTATGGCTGCCCTATCCCTGGCAGTGTTCAACGCCAGGTTGGACACAGGGGCTTGGAGCAACCTGCTGTAATGGAAGATGTCCCTGCCCATGGCAGGGGTTGGAACTGGATGAGCTTTAAGGTCCCTTCCAACACAAACCAGCCTGGGATTCTATGACAGTTCTATGAATTCATGTCCTGATCCCTACTGGGAAATGTGTGATGGACAGGGATGTGTCCGAGGCGACACAGGGCTGCCTCTGAGATCAGGGATGCAGTACTCTTGGGCTTAAATGACCTCCTGGGACCCAAAAGGCCTTAAATGTGTCATCCAGCAGAAAGAAAACTGCACCAGAGACCCAGAGACAAAATCAGCCCTACAGCCAGGAAGTGGGGAGTGAGGACAGAACACACAGGTGACCATGTGTCTTCCTGCCCCTTATCAGGGAGAAAACCAAGAATACCTCTCTTCGAAAAAGGGCTCGAGGGGAAGGAAATAAAGCCATTTTTAGTGCCACCTTGAGAGCAAATCATAAAAGCTTGCAGAAGGTTATTATTAAGTAAATGTACAGGATGCTCACACACTGCAAGAGAGTGTGCTTCTTTTGTTAGGAAAACCTGAACTTCTAATAAGTGGAGTTCTTGAAACTGTAGGAATAATGCCCAGGTCTCAGAGGACCTGTGTATAGTCTGTGAATCCACGTTATCATGTGAGACACCTTTGTTCACCAGGGTGGCAATAATCTCCCTGGAGACATCTATGGGGGCTAACAGGGAGCATGAGCATGAACATCATCACTGCCATAAGCAGGAAAGTCCTAGTGGATTAAAACAGGTGAGTGGTGACCACTACCACCCAGTATTGCCCAGAACCACCTTCTGGATGCCCAAAATACCAAGACCAGAAGCACAAATGCAGTGGGGCTGAACAAGGCAAGACAGAGCAGTGCCTTCCTTTTCCCTTTCCCTCTCAAATGTGGCTTGGATAGGACTTGGGAGGTTTCTTCATCCCAGCAGCAGAGGATGGAATCACATCCCAGACAGTGAGAGCATTTCACATGAACAGGGAATGTGACAAATGAGAGTTGACATAGCAATAGCTGTTTAGTGGCACCTAGCCTTCTGCAAATAAATACCAGGAATCAGCAATAAATGCACATTAGAAATATATCTATATACATGCACATTCACTGAACATACATAGTGTTATCTCCCCTAACAAGAAGTTGCTGGCAGCCTTTCAGTGAGCCATGCTTAACTGCTAGCGATAAGCAGGTACTGCCTTTCTTGAGGTGTGTGGCACTTTGCAAATACATCCAAGCCATTTCTGTGGAGTGATTGCTCTTAAAATGCTTTGGCTGCCTTTCTGCTTGGATAGAATATTGCCACAAATGTCACTTGCTGAGTGTAGAGAAGGGTAGTCAATGCCACCACTGTAAAGCTGTGAGTGTATTAGCTCTAGGAATCATGAGCTGCCTACTTAAAATCATAAGTCTGGCTTAAATAATCTTGAGATTTTAAAAGAAATCTCATACATTCAAGATTTCTTCTTTTATGGTGTTGTTCTGGTTTTGGATTTATTTGCCCCTGAAAGTATTTCCTCTACTTTTCCTGCTACTGTGACCATTACTGCAGTTTCCGAAGGCTCAGAGTTTCCTAAATACAAAAAATGAAGGATGGTAATATTGTCATTGAGTCTCAGAGCTTTATAAAGATGAGAATGCTGGGGAGGGACTCTTCATTAAGGACTGTAGTGATAGGACAAGGAGTAACGGATTCAAACTTAAACAGGGGAAGTTTAGATTGGATCTGAGGAAGAAGTTCTTTACTATGAGGGTGGTGAGGCACTCGAATGGGTTGCCTGGGGAAGCTGTGAATACTCCATCGCTGGTGGTGTTCAAGGCCGGGTTGGACAGAGCCTTGGGTGGCATGGTTTAGTGTGAGATGTCCCTGCCCATGGCAGGGGGGGTTGGAACTGGGGGATCTTAAGGTCCTTTCCAACCCAAACCATTCTATGATTCTGTGATGATTCTATAATCTAGTAATCATCCCAGGTGATCTGGGATAAAATCCGGAGCCAGCAACACTGCAGTGAGCACCTCAAGGAGCTGCTCTGGCCACTGCATGATAGATCATGCCCATCCTTCCTATGGAAAACCTCAAAGAAGAGAAATGAGAGCTGGACAAGCTGGGAAAGACCTTCTAGAGGAGGCTTCCCCACCCCATCAGCCTACTAGGGACTCATTTTTCTTTCCTATTCCTATTTCAGGAAGAGGAGGCAGAAGCTGGGCAAGTTTTGCAGCAGCTGCAGGCCCCGACACAGTGCCAGGGTTTCCGAGGTTACTGCTTCCTGGGAGATGGGCTCTTCCAGAGGTGGAATTACTCCTTATGGGATGCAGGAGCTCAGGTGGGGGAGACATGTGAGGTCTGGTGATTCAGGTGATGGGGAGAAGAGTAGACAGGTCATCTCCATGCCTGGGTCTCTGGAAGGGGGTGCGTGTGTCTGTGAGGATGGGCTGTTCAGCCTTTAAAACAGGAACCTGAAGGGAGGAAGGAACAATACTTTTCTTCTAAAATAAATCTGTGAAAAATCATTGTACAAGCTCCACAACACCAGCAATAATCAGCAGCAGCTGCAGATCCATGCTACTCTTTACACTTCACTCACTTTTTATTGCTTTAATTTTCACTTTTAAAGGAAAAAGAATCTTTTACTACATAAAACTGAGTATTTTAATCTAAACTATCTTGGCTTGCGGCTCTCAGTGCAGGAGGAGGCAGCTGTTTCCATGCATCCCAGCAGGCATGCAGCATCACTTACCACAGCCCTGGAGAGGCTGGGGGTGACTGGTATCCTCCACCAAGCTGTGGCTGTTCCACCACTGCAAAATGGGTCCCAAAGATGTGCTCAAAGAACAATAATAATGTATTTCAGCAGTGTGCATGTGAATACAGCTGATTCTCTGGACCATTTAGGTATCCTGTATATATAAACAAAAGAGGGGTTTAGTGTTTCTTGTGCTAGAAAAACATACTGGAACATTTTGCCACCGTTTTCTTTCACTTTAATTAGCAAGGAAAAGGGCAATGTCAAAGAGACACTATATAAAACATATACTGTGCTGATCAAGGACTTCTTTTCTGCAGCATGGAGAAGGCAGCTTGAAGTTCACGTTAAATTTCTCTCCCCCTCTGATGAGATATGCCTTATCCAACCCAGAAGATACAATTAACCATAGAAAGAATGCAGCCACTTTCTCAGGGTGGGAAAAAGAAGGAGGAAGGAAGAATTCATGTTCAAAGGTGAGGTATGAAGGGCTGATCCTGCAGATACTGAGAGTGAACCTGACTCGAAAGAAAACTCCTGCTCAGCTCCAGAGCTTTAAGCAATCCCACAGACTAACAAGGCCCAGTCCTGGCCCTGAACACTTGTGGGATGCAGCCTATGACCAGCATTCCTTTCCCACTGGAAAAGCTGAGCCTATTTGCCTCCCCTCAGCCATAAAATCCTAGAACAGTTTGTGTTGGAAGTGGCCTTAAAGCTCGTCCAGTTCCAAACCCTTGCCACAGGCAGGGACACATTCCATTAGACCAGGTTAGTCCAAGTCTCTGTGTCCAACCTGGCCTTGAACACTGCCAGGAATGAGTCAGCCACAGCTTCTCTGGGCATCCTGTGCCAGCGCCTCAGCACCCTCACAGGGAGCAACTTCCTAAGAACTCATCTCAGTCTCCCGTCTATCAGATTAAATCCACTGCCCTTGTCTTGTCATTTCATGCCCTTGTAGGAAGTCTCTCTCCAGTTTTATTGTAGGAACCGAAATGATTATTTTGGTACTGGGAAACTGAAGAATCCCTGTGGGTCGGGCTGGGGTGAGCTCAATAGCAACCCCAAAGGCCACCACCACTTCAGGCTGTGCTCTTTGGGGGCTGTGGAGCTGTGGTCAGTCCTGGTAGACTGGCAAACCCTGGAAGGACCTTGGCCACCCTACTATTCCTTCATCATAGATGTGCTGGGAGAGGCACATGCCTTGCATCCAAACCCATCCTTCCTGCTCATATATATTCATTATATATACTGCTCATATATGCATATCTATATATCATAAACATCAGGATGTTTAGCGTTGTTTTTCCCCTAATATTTGTCATTATTTTTGTTTGGAGAAGTAAAGCATCCCTCTCTTCCCATTGCCCCCTCCCTTCAGCCCAACCCCAGGGTGGGCAGAGACAGCATAGTGCATGAGCTTCTCCAAATCCCTCCTCAATGTATAGAGGGGTCACAGAGAGAGAAAAAACCCAACAACCCAGGGACATAAATTGGACGCAGAAGGGCAGATGCAGACTGAACAGGAAACGCTGGCCCGAGGCAAAATGAAACAGCTGTTGCCATTGTTCTGCCTTCGCAAGCCCCGCATGGCTGGGGCTGCAGGAGCAGATGTTAGCAATTACTGCACATGAAAAGAAGGGCACAGGATTAGGCAAGTGACGAAAAAGCAAGGGAACCGCTGGATTTATCACTGCTGGAGCGAGGCAGACCCTCTCCAGAGGGTGTCTGTAGACAACACTGTCCCGGTTCCATTTCCAGTGCCATTCCCGATCCCAGGCAGGGGCTGAGGCATTGGGACCTGTCAACCAAGCTCACCACCCCTCACAAGGACCAGGGCTGCCTGGGAATGCTTTTCCCAGGTGGTGCGTTGCAAAGGCGGCAGAGGAAAGCAGATCCCACTGCAGGGATCAGCTCGGAATCTTCCCTTCTTGGCAGTGGCAGTTTGGTCCCGTCCTGTGGGATCAATCCCAATGGGACAGTGGTAAGCGTGTGGGCAAATTTCACCTCCACTTTTTGTACAAGCAAGGAAACAATAAAATCCCCGAGCAAACATGACACAAGCTTTACATTCCTTGTGAAATTTCGTTGGCTCTTCCATATAATTGGAGTTGTAAAATTAAAAAGAAAATAAAATAGAAAAATCCCTCACAGCTTTCTTTTTGCAAGGAATGATGAGTATTAGAAAGGTTTGTCAGAAGGTAAAGCATGTGTTTGCCATCTTAGCTCCTGATATGGAAACCATATGCTTAAATACCCCACCAAACATACTCAATATAACACTCTTCTTTATTAAAGGTGGTTTTATAAAAGCTATCCACCTTCCATCCACTGGTGACTCCCAGAGAGGTCACATATTCCTCATTGCAACTATCAATACATATTTGGCTAAATTAAACTCCAAATAGACTGTTTCTGATTATTATTGCAAAGGGAGCAAGAGGCCATCTTATTTTCCCTCACTGATAAATTAAAAGAACTGTAATGGGTGATTTCTGCAACCTGTAAAAGGGCAATACCATCTGTGACTCATTTAGTGCCGCTTTCAAGAAAATTTATTTGATTAATTTGGGCAGAGTATAGAAAGAGTATAGATTTATTCTTTTCTTTTAACTCTACTGCTAAAGCGAAAGAAGCTGCAGTAGAAGAAAACTCTGACCCAGAATAAATATTTTGGGAATGAAAAATGCCTAAAATGTTATTAAAAGTGGAGGGGTTGCTGCCTTGCTCTTGAGATAGCTGTGTTTTTGCCCTGCCAACTAGCAGACATGAGATGGCTCTAACAGGGCCCATGTCACAAACGGAGGAACAGGCCAGGAGCAAAACATGAAAAAATGCAGAACTGAGATTTGCGCAACTCCATCGTTCCTCTCTTTTGGAGTCGCAAGAAACCAACAGAACATCGTACTGGAGTAACACTTGCAAATAGGCACACGAGATTGTTTCCTTCAGGTTGACAGCCACGAACGTCACCTTTTTGCCAAATGGGCTGCTAGTTAATGCTAGTTAATCACGGCAGCGTTTCAGCACCTGAAAACACCAGTGAATAAGGAGAATAACGAGAAAGAAGAGGGAGAAAGGATGGCAATTTCCCATCCTTCAAACCAGGAGTGATGGTAGCAACCACAACATTACTACCTTTGTCTTGCCTGACAAGCAGGAAGTGGAGAAAAGATCAAAAGCAAGTGGAAATCAAAAGGATTAAGATATTGAAATTCTTCTGTTTTGCCACAGGCTGTCACCCTAGCTCCACGTATTGCTCAGCCAGACAGGAATACTCTGTGCAGAGCAAAGAGAAATAGCTCTTAAAGTCCAGAAGTTTGCTCCTCCTGAGGTTTAATTGGCCTACAGGTTACCCACAACCTCAACTCCCCTGCTTGCAATTCAGAGAATAATATTAAAAGGAACGATAATAAATACTAATAAATTAATCTTTATAAGTGACGCCAAATTCTACGGGGCCTGGGTTTGGCACAAGTGGTCTGCCTCAGATGTGTGTTATCTAATGACATCTTTAATGTTGCAGAGTTTGCACATGGCAAACGGAGATGTCGTTTGCACTTAGACACAGGCTAAGTTACTTACAACTGTTGATATAACCAGAGGCTCACTTTGGGCCAGTCTTGAGACCTGGCCAAATCTTGTTTAAATCAAAGTATGAATTTGCTTTAACGTCTCTGCACTGCTGTGCACTCACCCTGGGAGGAGGCAGGAGACAGGCAGCATTCCAGCCTGCGCAGATGGTGAGTAAAGCACCAGGGGTAATCTACTGAGATCATGAAGAATCTTTTAATTGACTCCAGTGAGCTGCACAGCAGGACCTTGGCAAGCTTGGTGCTGTACTTGGTTATTTGTACTAGATGACCCCATACTATCTCTTGTTCCTCTCTTATGGGCTATTCTAAAGTCATCTATTTTGCTTTACAGAGGTTGGAATCTGAGATTTCTGCTCAGCTCCCAGATCCATAGAGAAGTCTATGAAAGTGCCTAACCCCTCTACAGCCAATGTGCATTATATACCTGTACTGCTCAAAGGATCTGGGACAAATAGAACGAGGTACTTCTGAGGATCTGGATCTTCCTTACAAGTTGGGACTTACCCAATTGTATTTTTGTCACCACTAACATCAACCCTGGGACTATCCCATGGGAAGTTCTCCATCACCCATGTCTAGCATGGGCCACGTCTTCCTCCACTGAACTCTTAATGAGTCAGTTGTACTACATCCCTTAAGATACTCATGTAGTTTACTCTCCTTTGAACGTTTTGGGCAAACACACCCTTTCCGGATGAAGACAGGACAAGAATAGTGCCAGTTTCACTGCTTTACTGTGGAAAACATAGACACATATTCACGCTGTAAATGGGAAGAGAGGCAAGATGGACATTTGGGAAACTAAAACATGATAATTCAGTGTTTGGTCCTCTGAGAAAAGGGCAGAAACCTGAGAAACACTAATTGTGACTGCCTGTCAAATATGTTGGCTTTCCTGGCTAATATCAGCTTAATTTGTGCCTAGTTTGCTAACTGCAACCATTCTAACTTATCCAAATATCCTCATTTGACCTAATGATCAGATCTTCACAAATCTCTGTCTCTGCTGTAATTTATGCAAAGAAAGATTTGATGAGCCCATCACAGCCTTCAGTTCCTTTAGGCACAGAGGAACTCTAGTGTCAGGCCTGAAGCTGCTCAAACCATTCATCTATGGTCTTCATACACAGACTGGGTTTGGTTTGGTTTTCTCAGTGGTTCTTTACTGAGAACCCGATTGGTTTTGTCAAGTGGAAGTCAGGAAATTGAGAGAGGGAGCTGGGATTATTACTGTATGTGATCCTCTAAACCTAATATTAAAAAAAGGGGCCCACTGGTGCAGGAGAAAGCAATAATTTGAATAGTGCTTGGCTAATTAGGCTTTTCCAAAGTACCAAAAGGAATTAAATTTGACTTTATAGTAAATTACTTTCATTTAGGAACTGTGTATCACTAACTGCGTACGTGGTGTGTACACAGTAATCATACAGGCTCCTGACCTGTATATTTCTTCATGCTGCTGCATCAAAGCAGACAGAGAGAAACCTCCTGTCTAACTTCCTCCCAGTGCAATTGCCTCTCCAGTGGAAGACTATCGGTGTCTGAATTTGCAGGTGACACAGTGACTTGAGGAATTAAGCCTTAACTTTTTCTTCTTCTTCCCCTCTCTCTCCCTTGCTCGCTTTATTTTGTTTTCTGCTCTGTGAGCCTTTAGTCAAATAACCCACATACACACTCATCACTGGGACAGCCTCAAGCGCAATACATGGGCATGTCTGGGCACTGTGTTAATATGTCTTGCTCTCTCTCTGTAGATTATCCTCTGTTACTGTAATTCATAACTCCAGCCCTTTGTGCACATGCTTCCAGTCTGAAAAAGCAATATCACTGCTAATTAAACAGTGTTTTAAGAAGTCAGCTGATAGCTCCTCACAGCATCTAGGAATTAACCTCACCTGGGAGCAAGCTGCTGGTGGAGGCTCAAGTAAAGCTTACATAAAGGCGGAGAAAGGAAAAGACATCAAAGAACTAATCACCACCAAAACCTCATCCTCCACAAATTCTAGGTGTGGAAATGTTTTCAGACACAGGGATCCTCCCTCCACTGGATTTCCAAATAACTATAATCATCAGAATTCCCTCTTTCACCTCCCGCTGGCCTGATTATCTCATCTTTCTCATTTGAGCTTGCTTGTTATGAGAAATGCATTCATGTCCTTAGTGCTTTATTACCTTGATCCCAAAAAGGCTCAATTTGTTTCAGATAGTGCTAATTTAGCAATGCAGAGCTTAGGGACAGCATTAGCTTGGTGGTCTGCTTTCCCTTGTGAGCAAGGTTTTGCTTCTAATCTGAAGGGTCTCCTTGGGATTTGGTTCATGCATCCTTTCCTGGAGCTCCCTCAGAAACCATGGGTTAATACTGGTGTATGGAGAGGACAGAGTTGTCTTGGCAGCTGACCAGCGCTTGACATTCATGTCAGCTTTGGGAAGCTCATGTTCAGCAGCATCCAATTATTTTTTTACCCCACAGTTAAATATGCTTCTTAGCATATTTAATGAATAATAAAAAAAGAAGGTGTGGAATAAATAAGGAAATCACAACCCAAATTAGAGTCACTCTGAGGAGCCTCATGAAAAAGTGCAGATACCAAAAACTACTAATCATTCTGGCTTTAAGTTTTAGGATATTGCCAAAGGATATATTCTGATATATATATATATATATATATATATATATTCTGTATGGATATACAGCTGAGATAGGAGATGGTTTCATTCTGAAACAGAAAAGGAGGGTGAATTTTAAGGGCTTCACAAGGAATTCATCCAGCTCTGAGGCTGGAACAATTTCACTCCTGAGTATTATTAATGCACCTTGAATCCTTGTTCTCTTTCTTTTTTTTTTCCTTCTTTTTGTCCACAATTGTTAATAATATGTTTGGAAACCTATTAAACTTACAAATCGAGACATGGGGTTAAAGGCAGTCCTGTTTAACTATCTGATTATTTATAGAAAGATTATCATTAAACATCTTGCACTGAAATGCTGAACCAGGGCAGAATCTGAAGAGAAAAAAAAAAAAGTGCAGAAAAAATGTCTAATGTGTCTACTTTTTAATTAAATGTAAATATAATTTGTAACGCTTATGGGTTTTAAACAGAGAAAATTTACTCTGCATAATTTCCTTTCTGGTAAACCTTATAGGCAGAAGTGTAAGTAGGGTTGTTCAGAAGAATTCTATAGCTATTAAGGCAGTTAGAGCCTCCCGATCCATAGTAGGAGATGACTGACCCATCCAAGGTTTCACCTAAGGCTCCTAATTTACAATGACAACAGAGTGATTTTGAGCATGAAAACAAACTTTGTTAAACGACCCAGTTTACAGCTCATTTGGGATGTCAGCAGATCTTTCATCTTTATTACTGCAGCCCATAGCAAGGGTCTTAGCAGTGCATACCTCATCAGAATGGCTCAAACAGGCAAAAATGAATTCTTGGTTATTTTAATGTGACAAGTAAATATAGACCAGCTACAAATACAAAGGCAGGGTAAACATGCCTGACAATACAGCAATGCCTAAATTACTAACAGTTTAGTATAAAAAGTTCTGTCGTGGTTTCTGGTTCAAAGAGCCCCATAAAAATCAGAGTTAATTTAAAACTTAGCCATCCATGGGGATATTTCTCATTCACACAATGCAGGCTCTCTTGTACAGGTCTGTGTATATGTTTCAGCTATGGAGCAATTTCCAATTTCAATTCAAGAAAGCACCTATACTCAGTCCAGCAAAGCAATTAAGCACGTGCTTAGCCATGTGCTTTAGTCAGGCACGTGCCCATAACTTGTCATCATCTCATCTGCCGCAGCAGATTGAGCCCCAGTTACTTCTTTATTTGCTTGCCTTTTAAGGTAATTAATTCCAAATGAGGTTATGGCACCAGGTTACAGTGAATCAAATGTAAAACACTACTGATTTTTTAACCAGACCATGATCCAACCAATACAAGGAGTTCACTAAACATCACTGCCCAGAGAGACTTGAAAATCCTGACCCACCTATGGTAGTCCATGGAAATCTTTCCCTAATTTCATTAGGAGAGTAACCCACCAGTCCTTAACGGCAAGAGAAAGGAAGGAAGTTATGCTACCAGCAGGCTGATGATCCCTAAACCTATGGAGGCACTGTAAGAGATCAACATGAAGGATTACCAAGCTGATCTACAGGTTTGTCCAGTGAGCATGGGCACCACCATCAACCCATGGACATTATCCTGCAGCATGGCCAGGTTTCTCTGAACATTGTGCAGTTCCAGTAATGGAAGAATTTTTTTCTATCAGCAATGTCAGAAATAAAAGATGTTTTCAACAAATTGAGAGAACAAAATAATTGTTCCAGTTACTGTCACATAATTGATGTCAAAAGGGACTTCTGGAGATTTCCAGTCTAAGTTCCTGCTCAAAGTAGGGTCAACATTGTATTCAGACCGGATTGCTCAAGGCTTTATTCATCTGAACCTTGAGAACCTCCAAGTATGGGGATTTCACAACCTTTCCTAGACCCTGCTCCACTGCCCACTTAGTCCAGCACCTTTATGCCACCATTAATCTCCACAGCCTACAGGACAGATCCTGGCTCAGCTTTCAGGCAATTTGGTTCCAGCTTTCGATTGCCTGCTGTTCTACACCTGCCTGCTATTGCCATCTACTTCCCCAGCTTTTCCCCAAACCCTGCTGCATACGCATACCTCCTAGCTCACTCTCCAGAGCCCTGCAGAAGCCAAATACTTCCTAAGTAGGAACTGCTGGCCCTTCCCTTTCCCACACCAGAGAGACCTCTCCTGGTCCGCCGTCATACGGCTAACACATGCTGTGTCTACACTGCCAGGAAGCTGTGATCCAGAGTGCTGCTCCCAGCTTGATCCCAGTGGTGGGGAAGTGGCTGGAGTATGTCTCAGGTCCCCACAGCCCACCTGCCAGGTTTCCTTTCCACCCGCAGTGGTTTGGGAAGGGGCAGAAGATATAAGGTTTTGTCTGGCCCCAGCATAAAGCAGTGGGCAACTGAGGTGCATAGCCAGACCAAGGAGCAGGAAGGCTTTCCTACATTGCACATTTTTCTGTAGACTGTGCCCAGAAACAGGACAGGTCTGGCACTAGATTAGTCAGAGAGGAGGAAGGGAGGTCTGGCACAAACAAATGCTTGTGGCTGCCTCTCTTCTCACCAAATACCTTCTGCTGCTCCTTCTCTTAACCCGATGAGTTGGTGCTCCAGGCAATAGTTTTGGATGCTTTTCCCTGAAACCAGTGTCTTTCACAATAGGATATTTCCCTCTCAGCCTGCACTCCAGGCTTGGTGCACCCTTGCCCAACTGGAATTTAACCCATGGGGGAAAGCCAGGACTCGCCAGCCTGGCTGAGCTCTCCAAGGGCTGTGCTCTAGCCCTCCCCATGGCAGGAGGGACTCCACACCGGCTGCTTTTTCTCTGGACATCCTTCCACCAGGGGAATAAAGGAAAATCTCTGTTCCAGGTTGCAGTAAAGCCTTGGAATGGTCCTTTCCAATATCCTTGTCTCTGAAGGAAACAAGCAGGGCCCCCCTGTGAGGAGTCACTGTTAGCCTCTATCAGGCTCATGGAAGCTCTGCTGCAAAAGGAAACATCTTTTCCCTGTAAGGAGCAGAGAGCCAGGACACAGAAAGGCATGTTCCCAGCTGCTCGTCCGGAGAGACCAGCAGGGCTGTTAGGAGGAGGAGGAGGAGGGTGTGGGAGAGATGGAGGCTAGCCTGTGATCTGGGTGTGAAAGAATCCACAGTTGAGCAGGATCAATAAAACAGTGCCGTGGCTTGCGACGAAGGGAACAGAGAATAGGATGGTGGAGAGTAAAAGAGAAGGAGCCCCCCTACAGCTCCTGAGAAGAGAGGGGTAGGTAAAAAGGGAGCTTCGATACCACCAGGCCCACAGGAGACTCAATGGGTTGTCTCATTACTATGGTGAACAGAGAGAGCTCATGAGCTGGGAAAGATAGGAAGCTTTTATTTATTTTTTTTCCCTAAAAGAGTGCAGCCTCTAGGAGGGTTTTTGCAGCTCAAACGCTTTTATTTTGTGCCAATTACTTATACAGGGTCTGCATTATTCTCGTAATCAGTCTAAATGAAAGTCAAACATGAAAGATTCCTAACAATGAGCTAATTGGAATGCCATTACCATTTAGATTTAATAAGGTATTTGTAATAATAAACTTGCCTCGGTCTATAGAGTTGTCTTATTCCTGCTCAGATCTTGCAAGAGTGTAATAGTTGACATTTGTCATTCGTTCCTCAGGACATTGGATATAACCTTCAAAATGTTTTAGTCTTGCAGCTCTTAGTAAATGTCAGGGACAGAAACAAAATCTATAGCCTGCTATTGTTCTGGCTGTGTCGAGCTCAGAGTTAGCAGGAATTGTGTTAAAACTCAACAGCAGATTATATCCCACAAATCTTTCTTTATTTGCAGTCCAAACATCTTGTGGTTTAGAATGAGTCACTCAATGTCCTCTTATGCAGCTTCATTCATTATTTGCATTGAGGTCTTGCTGAGGGACTTCAGTCTGGTTCCAGCGCTGCTAGGTACTACACAAGCGTGGAGGGTCTTTGCCTTGCATAGCTTAAGATCTAAGCAATTAAGTCAACACAAGCTCTATCCTGAAGCCAAGATGTCCCATCTACAGATATAAAAGCTAATTAGAGCTCCATGTGCAGTTACTTTTGAGAACAGTTCACAAAAAAAGTGTTCTTGCTCTACCTTTATGGGCAAGCTGTTTTCACAAAAGCATATGTAAGCTCAAAGACCTGATCTCACCGTGCAGCCAGGGATGTTTTATTCAACTGTAATTCATACAACAAAAGAGATGCATAATCTTGGTAGGTATTTCTTCTATTATGAAGGAAAAGAGCTTGGCATGAGCACTTTGTGCAGTCTGAGGGAATTCCCCTAGGAAAGGACTGAAAAGGCAGAGGTTGAACAGGTGTGTGTAAGTGTCAGAAGCAGAAAGATAAAGTTAAATCAGCCGAGAAGCCAACAAAGACTCAAGGCAGTGCAGATGATAGAGAAAACAGGGTGCTAGGTGCATTCTTTAAGGTCAATACATTGCTTCTCTGTTCTTTTTCTCACTCCAGAAAAATGCTACTGAAATTTCTCTCCCAAAAGAGACATAATAAACAATCAAAGGAGCAATGGAATGCTTAATTCCTATTGTAACAGGAAAAGAACCCACCCAATTTCCTAGTGGCATAGCTCGGCATGAAGAAGTGCTACCTATCTGATAAACTGTTCTGCCATTAGCCATGGATGAATTATGTTCTGCTGACATTCTGTGGTCCCAGCAGCTAGTCCTGAATGATCTGACTCAACAGAAAACTTTGCACAATAGCTCAAATAAACGTCAAATCATTGGAAACTGGCAAAGACCATGGAAATTTGGAATGTTCCTTTTTGAGGACAATCTCTTAACGCAATCTGACACTGGGGATTCAGCTGAACGTTCATAACGTCCAGGAAATTCTAGGCACAGTTGGTAAGATGACCAATAGTCCTTATAAACATACTTTGTGCTCAAAATTCTATATACTTCATGCCAAAGATTTTTCACAGACGCAGGCCAACAATCAACGGCCTTAAGTTAACCATATGCCTGAGCACTGTGCTGGATTGTTGGAGAAGGGCAAGGAAGCATGAAAATCAATATCTTCTCTGGATGTTTTCATAGAAGACAGTTGGTCTAAGAGTTAAAATGTGAGCCTAACAATCAGACATTCTTTCTCTTGATGATCTGGTTAAATTACCTCCTCTTTTCCTGATTCACTTTGCACATTAGGAAAAAAAAAAAAAATGATTGTTAGTTAGATCACAGCAAATTTGGGAAGCTTAATTTTCTGAGAGGTGTTTTGGGATCCTTGTATGAAAAGTGCTATAAATATATATGTTCTTAGTAGTATTTAATTTACTTCCTTTACAATTCCTTTGAGCCAGCACATGTTGCCAAAAATGCAATATTCTCCAAGATGTCTTTTATTCTTATATCTGTCTGGAGTCCAGGACATATCCCAGCCTCATAAAGCATCCGATATTGATGTATCCGCAAGCGGTGTATATATATAGCTAATACAATCAGACTTCTCTCCCCCCGCAGGAACCCAGGCTTGCTCCATGTACAAGATGGACGTGCTTAGCAAATGAGGCAGCTGTTCAGTTTTTATTTTTGTGCTCATTGTTTGCTGTGCAGCCACATGTCTCATGGAGTGCATACCATCCAAACTTTGTAGTGAATCAGACAAGGCTCCACCATAACTCACTCACTTGGAGTATCCAAATCTGCCTCACTCCCTATTCCGCATACATATGTGGTCATGTAATCAGGGACTTGATCATAAGAAAGCTTTAACTTTGTCATTTCCAAACTTTATTTTCCAGCCTCAGATTTTGCTTTCCATGGAAGTTTTTACTGAAAATACCTAGGGATGTAAGGCCTTTTAATAGCAATTAAACAGCACCACTGTCTTGCAGAAGCAAGGACATCTGTATATGAGCATCAGCTAGTCCTTTTTGTTGCATTACTGAAAGAATCAACACATGTCCAGGGTGGCTTCTCCTGCATCGTGTCATGGAGTACATGCCCAATAAACTTTCATTAAGTTTCCTAATGAAGTTTGTAGCAGATCTGACTATGCAATAAAAGATCAACTTTTTTCAGTGTTTGGTAACAACAAGCTTATATTTTTATCACCTATGCTTCCCCCTATTTGGGGGGAATATGTATAAAGCATCACTATTTTTTATATTCCTCTGTTTTTGCAGTAATATATTTTCATCCATTTTACAAAAGACTTTGTTCCTAGTTTCTATCACTGGACCTAGTGCAGACACCTTTAAAGTTTGTTAAGTTAGACCAACTCACAACTCAGTAGTTGAATCTGTCCTGTGGTTTCTAAATAGAAGAATCCTGATAACTTTTAATGGTTATCCAAGCAGCTAGACTAGAGAAACAGAGAAATTTGAGTTTAGGAGCCAGCAGGAGAAGAGAAATCGCAGCAGTGGAAGCTGAGCTCCCTACCTTTTGCATCTTCCAAGCCAAACACATACAAGGAGGTGGCAAGAAAGCAGCAGCTTATGTAGAGGCAAAACAAAAGGCCAAGGGCTTTGTCTTGCAAAGGTTTACTCACACTTACCTTTACACTTACAATTAGGCCCAGTAATTTTGGTAGTACTTTAGCTTCGGGAGGCTTCTGAGCATGCAATAGTAGGCTATTGCATAAGCATGCACTG